>CAUYPK010003212.1:0-56315 GCA_963574355.1 Loris lydekkerianus
AACCCCACTCTAGTCTTCCCCACTATAGGCAGACTTATGGAATTGCCCAATTGTAGAATTACCCAAGCACCCAGCCCCAGAATAAGCTCCTGCTTTCTCAGAGCCTCCCTCAAATTACCCAACCCAAACCCTAATCCAAACGAAATAGATTCTTCCTAATATCTTATTTCTGAGACATCCCATAGGTCTCCCTGGTGGTTTTCCCACTGCACAAGGATTCAACCCACCCTGTTCAACTTCAGGCATATCCCCGATCATTTTTGGCTATTGATAAAATAAAATAATAAAATAAATCTTTTGAAAGTCTAAGTTCTAAATTTCTGTGGTTACTCTTGAGTTTTAATAAAATACATGCAAACTTCAAGTTAGCCCAATTTTGTTACTATGCTTTGTGAAAGTTAATTTTGAACACTCAATTATACAGAATGACTATTCTGTCCCATACATATGAAAGCAGTTATATGCATTTCTTTCAAGGGTAGTTTTAAAACAGTTTGGAATCATTCTACTCCCAAGTTTTCAACTCCTGACATATTACATATTTCTGGGGATATGTAGTCCACTACATATGCTAGTGGAAGAAGAGATCATCCAAATGTACAAAGGATTAACATCTCTTACCAGTAGATTTGAACAATAATAGTGCCAACCAGTGGCTCAGCGCCCTTAGCACAGTGGTTACAGCACCAGCCACATACACTGAAGTTGGAGGGTTTAAACCCGGCCTGTGCCACCTAACCAACAATGACAACTGCAACAAAAAATAGCTGGGCGTTGTGGCATTGTAGCTGTAGTCCCAACTACTTGGGAGACTGAGGCAAGAGAATCGCTTGAGTCCTGGAGGTTGCTGTGAGCTATGATGCCATAGCACTCTACCCAGGGCGACATAGTGAGACCTTGTCTCAAAAAAAAAAAAAAAAAAAAAAAAGGGCGGTGCCTGTGGCTCAAAGGAGCAGGGCGCCAGCCCCATATGCTGGAGGCGGCGGGTTCAAAACAAGTCCCTGACAAAAACTCCAAAAAAAAAAAAAAAAAAAAAAATCGTGCCTACCAGGTATTGTGGGTGAATTGCACCTGTAATCCTAGCTCCCTAGGAGGCTGAGATAAGAATATTGGGGAAGGCTCGGCGCCTGTGGCTCAAGGAGCTAAGGCGCTGGCCACATACACCTGAGCTGGCAGGTTTGAATCCAGCCTGGGCCCGCCAAACAACGATGGCTGCAACCAAAACAAAAAATAGCCGGGCGCTGTGGCGGCACCTGTAGTCCCAGCTACTTGGGAGGTGGAGGCAAGAGAATCGCTTGAGCCCAGGAGTTGGTGGTTGCTGTGAGCTGTGATGCCACAGCCCTCTACCCAGGATGACAGCTTGAGGCTCTGTCTCAAAAAAAAAAAAAAAAAAAACAATATTGGGGAAGATCACTTGAGCTCAGGAGTTTGAAACCAGCCTGAGCAAGAGCCAAAATTCATCTCTACTAAAAATAGAAAAATTAGCCAGGAGTTATAGTGGCCACCTGTAATCCCAGCTACTCAGGAGACTGAGATAGTAGGATCACTTGAACACAGGAGTTTGAGATTGCTGTGAGCTAGACTGATGCTATGGCACCCTACCCTGGACAACAGAGTGAGATTCTGCCTCAGGAAAAAAAAAATGGTGTTGGTTCAGTGCATTAAATAATAAATCCTCTCCCATGACACCTGAAGAAACTAGCAAATAAATAATTGGCCTGAGCTATACTTGCACGTCTTTGGGTAGAATCCCTGAAGCAAGAAGCTTCTAAACAGAATTTTTTTTCCAGAAAGAATTCCCACAGCAAGCTTGTAAGAATCAACAGAACCAGCTTTAACTTTATCTCCCCTCTATTCTTCTAGTCTATGCCTTTCTCTACCCTCTGATATCACAGAGATGTCCCAGGAAAATTCAACATAGAGATAAAGAAGGTAAAATCTACTGAAGATGCCTAAAAACAAATTGAGTATCAGAAAGGCATAGGGCTTGAGGAAAAAGAGAAGAGTTGGTAGAGTAAATGTCCTTAACCCTAAAGTTGACCTATAAGGAGAACATCCCTCCTTATTCTCTGACCCTGATAGGCACAAAGTTCTCAGAATTAGGAGGAGCAAAGGAAATAATAACTTGGGCCTCCAAAGGCCTAGGGAAACACAGAAAATAAAAGGTTGACTCACGGAGAGAGGATAGGCCAGTTTTCCTAAGGATTTATTGCTAGCCCAGGTCAGCAGGTACGAAAGGAGGAAGCCAGGCATCCCATCCATGAAATACGTGGAGATTCCCTTGTCTTCAGCACTTCAGCATGAAGATTGAGGGTCAAAAACACTCGCAAGCGACTCACACTCCTGAGAGCCCTTGGGTCACTTGTGTTCAGGGATGACAATCTGTAGAATGGTCACAGGGGATCCTGAGTAGTGCCACAGCCTTAACCATCTTAACCTTCTGCCCTCAGAAGGAAAAAAAAATGATATAAATGTTCAATGTTCAGTAATTGAGTTGACTTCTCCATAAGAGAAGTATTCCACATAAAGAATTTCTGTACTGATTAAAATGTATGTTTTGAGGCAGAAAAAGAGTCCTATTTTAGCAGGACTATAACTGTGTCAGGAGGAAGCTGATACAAATTAAATAAATGAGTAACAAACCCTTCCAGACAGGAGCTTATAATGGAAACACTGACGGGATATAATTATGATCTGGATTTTGATCACTACATTCTATTGAAAACACCTCCGGTATACAGTCGTTATGTAAAATACCTGTACACTGTTGTCAAGTGGCATTTTAAAAAAGCTTTAGGGTAAAGTTAATTTTAAGAGCTTTAAAAACCACAGTGATGATTAAATGAGGAATCCCACACTGCATTCTCTTTACTACAAAAGGATTCAAGACAGGCAGGAGGGGGTAACTGGTGGCAATCCACTCAGGTCCCATCTGTTTTTCCTGCACTTTTAAGAAGTTCTCAGCCTTCACTGTCTATGTTGAAGGTGTAATTGAAGAACTAGTATGCAAGTGTAGCTCAATATACAAAAATTTCCCAACAGATATATGACATAAGTCACAGTTAGTGCTCTCAAGTTTACAATCCTGTGCAAAAGAAACAATCCAAATGCACAAAGTACCAACATGCAAAGCTATGTGTTATTGGTGCCTTAAGGCCCCTTATTGAGTTGAAGGATTAGGAAAAGCCTACGAAAACCAAGGGCTTAAAAGGTAGGTAATATCCCAAGGAAGAGAGGAAAGTGTGGTGTGGGTAAAGCATGCCAGCCAGAGGGAACAATGAGAAAGAGCTGTAAATGGAGCTCCATAAGGACGGGTTGGGACCAAGCTCTAGATGAAAGAAGTAGAAGCTTCTAACAGGTACAAAGTCAGCCTGGGGACAAAGACTGGAACAAAAAACCCAAGAATGCCATACTAAAGACTTAGAATAAGACTGCAATATCCATTGAAGATTTATTTTCAGAAAGTAGTCCTATCAGAGTTGGGTTAATGTCTTCAATAACAGCAGTGATAATGCCCTCAGTGACAGAATTGTCCTCCTTTTTAATGTGCTACAGATGCTTTTTTTTTTTTTTTTTTTTGAGATAGGATCTCACTATCACCCAGGCTAAAGTGCAGTGACAATAGCTCACCGCTACTTCCAACTCCTGGGCTCGAGTGATCCTACTGCTTCAGCCTGCTGAGTAGCTGAGACTACAGGTGTGCATCACTGCGCTTGGCTAATTTTTCTATTCTTTATAGACACAGTCTTGCCTTTTCTAGGCTGGTCTTGAACTCCTGATCTCAAGTGATCCTCTTGTCTTGGCCTCCCAAAGTGCTGGGATTACAGGCATGAGCTATATCACACCAGCCTCTGCAGACACTTTTTATAGATTGTAAATCCCTTTATACTCTTCTTTCCATCCTTTTCTTTTTATACCCTTCAGGAAAGAATGCTGTCCTACCCAGGCTCCAGCCCTGAAATGTTATTTAGGCCCAAACCCAAGCTAAGCCTAGTCAAGAGGTTTGCAAATAAGAGGTAAGAAACCACATCAAATGAACAAACAGAAAACCCCACCCTCCAATAAACCCTCACATATGGTCTTAGAATTAGGCCATTTAACCTCTGAAGTTGTTTTGTCCTCTTCCACCTTGGGTCTCAGATCAGGGAGCATTGGCTTATGTCAGGATGCTTCACATCATAGCCAACTTGGTTTCACATATAAGTGGCCTGGAGCAGTGACTCACGCCTGGAATCCTAGCACTTTGGGAGGCTGAGGCAGGAGGATCCCTTGAGTTCAGCAGTTTGAGACCAGCCTGAGCAAGAGCAAGACCCCATCTCTACTAAAAATTGAAAAATTAGGCAGGGTGCAGTAGCTCATGCCTGTAATCCTAGCACTCAGGGAGGCTGAGGCAGTGGATTGCTTGAGCTCACAACTTCGGGACCAGCCTGAGCAAGAGCAAGCCCCATCTCTAAAAAATAGCGAGGTGTTGTGCAGGCTCCTATAGTCCCAGCTACTTGGGAGGCTGAGGCAAGAGGATCGCTTGAACCCGAGTTGGAGTTTGCTGTGAGCTATGATGCCACTGCACTCTACCCAGGGCGACAGCTTGAGACTCTGTCAAAAAAAAAAAAAAAATTGAAAAATTAGCCGGGTATTATGGCAGGTGCCTATAGTCCTACCCACTCAGGAGGCTGAGGCAGGAGGATCACTTGAACCCAGGAGTTCAAGTGAGGGTGCTGTAAGCTAGGCTGATGCCATGGCACTCTAGCCTGGGCAACAGAGTGAAACTGTCTCAATTTAAAAGAAACACACAAAAGGACAAAAGTTTGTGGCTCATATCTGTAATCCTAGCACTCTGTGAGGCTGAGATGGGTGGATTGCCTGGGCTCACAGGTTTGAGAGTGGCCCCAGCCAGAGAGAGACCCTGCCTCTAAAATAGCCAGGCGTTGTGGCAGACACCTGTAGTCCCAGCTCCTTGGGAGGCTAAGGTAAGAGAATCGCTTGAACCTAAGAGTTTGAGGTTGCTATGAACTATGACACCATGACACTCTACTGAGGGCAACAAAGTGAGACTCTGTCTCAAAAAAAAAAAAAAAGGCAAAAGTTCTACTTTTTTTTTATTGTTAAATCATAGCTGTGTACATTAAAAAGTTCTACTTTTAAATTCTCCTTTTCTTTTTCTTTCTTTCTTTCTTTTTTTTTTTTTTGAGATAGAGCTTTACTTTGTCACTCTGGATAGAGTGCTATGGTGTCATAGCTGACAGCAGCTTCAAACTCTTGGGCTCAAGCGATCTTCTTGCCTCAGAATCCTGAGTAGCTAGAACTACAGGTACTTACCACAACATTTGGCTATTTTTTAGAGACAGGGGTCCCTCTCTTGCTCAGGCTAGCCTTGAACTTGTGAGCTCAAGCAATCCACCTGTCTTGGCTTCCCAGAGTACTGGGATTACAGGTGTGAGCCACCCCACCTAACCCAATCTTCCTATTTTCTTTATCCAGGATCTTCAATATTTGTAAGAAGAATTAGTTTTCATTTTCTGAAAGGTTTTTTTTTTTGAGACAGAACCTCAAGCTGTCACCTGGGTAGAGTGCCTGGTATCACAGCTCACAGCAACCTCCAACCCCTGGGCTCAAGCGAGTTTCCTGCCTCTGCGTCCCAAGTAGCTGGGACTACAGGCGCCTGCCACACGCCCTGGCTATTTTTTGGTTGCAGCCGTCATTGTTGTTTGGCACTGAGCCTTTTTGTTTGTTTGTTTGTTTGTTTGTTTGTTTGTTTTTGAGACAGTATCTCAAGCTGTCACCCTGGGTAGAATGCCATGACAGCAAAACTCACAACGACCTCAAACTCTTGGACTTAAGCGATTCTCTTGCTTCAGCCTCCCCAGTAGCTGGGACTACAGGCGCCCGCCACAACGCCCAGCCATTTTTTTTGTTGTTGCAGTTGTCATTGTTGTTTTAGCTGGCATGGGCTGGGTTCTAACCCGCCAGCCTTGGTGTATGTGGCCGGTGCCCTACCCACTGAGCTACAGGCACCGCCCTGCATTTTCTGAAAGTTTTGAGTTGTATGTCTGCATGTGTGCACATTCATACATGCATATGTGTGCATCTGTACACCAAGTCCCCAGAGAGAGCGCATTTGGGGCTCACCTCTTCCTGGTGGAAATCCAGAGGAAAACTTGATAAAAGGAATAGTCTTTGAAATTCACTGAAACATTTAACTCCACTGGTTTACATGAAGTCTAAATTCTGCCTGCAGCTGTAGCATGTGGCCACTGCACCGCTGTCCGTGGTGCTGACACATCCCTGTACTCTACATGGACATGTTTATTTCTCTTGACTCTGGGACATTGGTAACAGTAGACTGAGGGACCTGTCAAGGACATATGTCAAAATGGTCATAGTCATATGT
Source organism: Loris lydekkerianus (assembly GCA_963574355.1). Classification (NCBI taxonomy): domain Eukaryota; kingdom Metazoa; phylum Chordata; class Mammalia; order Primates; family Lorisidae; genus Loris; species Loris lydekkerianus. Next base: position 6,389 of record CAUYPK010003212.1, read on the forward strand.
ATTTTATTTTCTATCTGAAGAGCAACTTGTAGTTTTTAACAGATTGCAGAACAAAACAAAACTGTGATTTACATATACCACTGTATGTAGAGGGTTTACAGACAGGAAGAATTCTATCATGTTCAGTTAATTGCAAAATATTCCCCTTCTGGAAAGCACATGTCTTATCCACCTTAGTTTTGGGATGCTATAACAAAGTACCATAGACTGGTGGTTTAAAAATAGTACAAATGTATTTCTTATAGTTCTGGAGGTTGGAAGTCCAAGATCAGGCTGACAGCATGGTAGAATTCTACAGTTGACAGTGAGGACCTTCTACTGGGTTGAAGACTGGCAACTTCTCATAAGGTTGTCAGTGAATGGTGAAAAGGGGCAAGTTAGCTCTCTGGGCTCTGCTAATCTCCTTTGAGCTCCACATTACCTCCCAAAGGCCCCATCTCCAAATGCCATCACCTTAAGGAATAAATGTTTGGGAGGACACAAACATTCAATTCATTGCAGCACATTTCCTCCATATCTCTCTATTTAAAACGCTGCTGGCTATGAAAGTGCTCTGCAATCTGGTTCTAATAACCGCACACCCTTATTTCCTACTGCTTTCTGCACACGCCCTGTGTAGCAGTGATAATTCCCCTCTTCTTGGCTCCTTCTGGTTCCCAGCCTAAAACCTCCTTATCCACTAGTACTTTCCTTTCTGCTCATACGAGTCCCACCCTGGCTTTGAGGCCCAGCCCCTATGCTGTCTCTTCCATAAAACTTTCCTTGGCAATCCAAACACTTTTAGTTCTTCCACCTCTCCAAATTCCTTTAGAATTTATCAATGGAATTTGGCAAATTTGGCAATTTCTTGGACCACAGCACTTTTAGAAGGAAATCTGAACTTTAATTTTGTGCTACTGTAGGAAGATAGAAAGGGCAAGTGTTATAGTATTAGACAATTATAGATTTCAATTCTAGTTCCTCATTCCCTAGAATGTCTATGAATGAGTTACTTAATATGTCAGAGCCTCCTTTCTTCTGTGACCATCGAGAATATATATTTACTCTATACAAGGCGTCCATAAAGTTCAAAGGCAACTGCACACGAACTTTATGGCCACCTTGTAGATTATGAAATTATATACAATTTAAATTATTTGGCACACAACAGACTCTCAATAAATGGTTTCTTTTTGCTCCCTTCCTCTTTCCCACTATATCCTTCATGCCACCTAGCACCATGGTGAACACATGCAAAGTAAAGGTCTCTCTTCTGAAATACAAAAATTCAGCTTGCCGACTCAACCTTGTCGTGTGATCCACCTGCGAGGAGAACATCTCTGATTAAACACATTTAGGACAGAGAAGTGTCCACAAAGCCTGAGAGCAGACATGAGAAAGACCAAGTAAAGACATTGTTGAAATGCTCGGCTCCCATAATGATTTTGTTCATGGTCAAGGTCTGGTGAGTGAGTATGAAATACTGTGAAGACACTCATGGACATGGGCACCGGCAGAGGATGAGTGTGGACCCAGAAACCTGACTTCTACACAGTCTGTGCCCAAAATCCTTTAAAATTCAAAGTACAGTGTGAGAGGAAATTTCTACCCTTCATAGCATGCCAAATTTTGACATTTTTTTCCCTGACATTTCTTATTTTCTATTATCAAAAAGGGCAGAATTTCTTCTGAAAAAGATTAGAAAAGAAGATGCATAGAATATCGGGTTTAAGTGTTATTTTTGTTCTTGAAAAGGCTTCTCATAGACTTTAAAAGAAAGCTTTTTTCCTTCAGAGATTTATTTTGATAGAATTAGCTGAGCCTTGTCAGGGAGAACAAAATTTTTGTGAGCCTACCATACCAGTAAAATGCCAAATTATATGCTGTAAGTTTTTTGTTTTATTATATCTGGGTCCAGTCAAAAAGAGAAAAGATTTTTGAATCCAGAACTATTAGCATTTGGAGACAAAAGAGAACGTTCACTGCAGCTGTTCCTGGGGCTTGTTTTCTGCAGTCCTACAGGCCCCATCACTCAGGTAGGAAGATGCTGTCCTTCCCTCCACACTTCTCTTCGGGAGATGCAAGGAATTTGCTAGCAGGGTCCATTCCCTCAGCAGCCTCTTTCAAAAGTTTATAGATCAGCACCAGGGCATGAACCCAGCCCCCAATCCTAAAAAAAAAAAAAAAAAAAAAAGTATAATTTCACTAAGTATTAAGTCCACACTGGGGTATCCTGGTCATAAAGAGGTAGCATAATGCAATGGAAAGAGTTCAGACTTTAAAATCACAAACATATGGATGTGAATTCCAGGTCTACCACTCTTAGCTTTGCCACTTTGGACAAATTACCTAGCCTCTCTGAGTCTCAGTTCACTCATTTGTAAAGAGGAGTGTACTGGCTCGCAAATAATCACAGCTCAATAAATGGTATGCTGTTAATATAAACGAAAACTGGAGCTGAGCATGATAGTTCATGGCTATAATCCCAGCAGTCTGGAAGGCCAATGTGGAAGAATCATGTGAGCTCAGGAGTTCAAGACCAGGCTGAGCAAAGAAACCAGGATGCCATCTCCACCAAAAATGGAAAAAAAGGGGCAGCACCTGTGGCTCAAAGGGGTAGGGCACCGGTCCCATGTGCTGGAGGTGGCGGGTTCAAACCCAGCCCCGGCCAAAAACTGCAAAAAAAGGGAAAAAAATCCTGGAATGGTGGCTCACTCCTGTAATCCTAGCACTCTTGAAGGCCTAAGCCAGTGGATTGCCTGAGACCAGCCTGAGCCAGAGTGAGACTCCGTCTCTGAAAAAAAAAAAAAAATAGCCAGGCGTTGTGGCGGCACCTGTAGGCCCAGCTACTCTCGGAGGCTGAGGCAAGAAAATCGCTTAAGCCCTAGAGTTTGAGGTTGCTGTGAACTATGATGCCACAGCACTCTACCCAGGGTAACAAAATGAGACTCTGTCTCAAAAAAAAAAAAAAAAAAAAAAAATAATTTTTTGTTCTAAGTATGGTAGAAAAGCCATAGAGAGTTTTGACTGGGGGGTAAAATGATTAGATTTATGGGGGTTTTGGTCTTTTTTTTTTTTTTTTTTTTTTTAATGTTTTTAAATGGTGGCTTTTTAGTTGCTATCTGGAAAATGGATTGCCGTTGAGCAGGCCGGAGGCATTCCAGTAGTCCAAGGAAGAGCTAACAGCAGCGGGCGGCGATAATCAGGCGGTAATGAGTGTTAGTCCTGGAATATGTCTTCATAGTGGGGGTGGCAGATTGATGGAGTGGATGCATCATGTGTGAGAGAGGGGAGGGAAAAAATGGGGGACTGGAAGAGTCATGACTGAGACAGGGAAGACTGTGGGAGAAGCAGTCTGGGTCAGAGAGGGTAGGCAAGGAAGAGCTCTGCTTTGGACACATGAAGTTTAAGATGTCCATTAAACAACCAGGTGGGGATTGCAGACTGGACCTCAGAGGAGAAGTGAGACAGAAATTTCAGTGTTATCATCACAAAGAAGGTCTATAAAGCCACAAGACTAGAGATTGAAAGGGGTGAAGTGGAGAGAGAGAAGAAACCCAAGGATCCTAGGACCCTACAATGTTCAGAGGCTGAAAAAAGGAAGAAATCCAGTAAAATAGACTTATCCCCCTGGATTTGTCTACATAAAGGTTATTCATAAGTGGAATGGTAGAGACAAAAGCTTGATTGGAATAAGCTCAAAAGTGAATGGGAAGTGATGAAGTAGAGGAGGAACCTGTACAGAAAACTCTTTTTAGGACTTTCATTGTAAAGAGGGGGAGAAGGAGGGAGTTTCTGGAGGGAGGAGTGGAGTCTGAAGAGTTTTTTACTTGTTATTTATTTTGTTTAGTGATGTGTCTTGCTACATTACCCAGGCTGGAGTGCTGTGCCTATTCACAGGTGTGAGCATTTGTACAACAAACCTCAAACTCCTGATGTCAAACAACGCAATGAGTCTGCCCCCACACCCAGCTAAAGAGTTTGCTTTTGTAAGATAGAAAAGGAGAATGCATACTGAAGGGAACTCGGGGTGTAGGAGAAAGAGAGGATGTTAGAAGCAAAGCTAGTCCTTTAATAGGCAAGAGGAGGAGGTGAGATCTGAATGTAAATGGGAGGGTTGGCCTCAGACACATGGATTGTAAGAGGAGAGAAGGCCAAGTTTACGGGCACACATGAAAGGAGGTGGTAGAGGGCGGCATCTGTGGCTCAAGGAGTATGGCACCGGCCCCATATACCAGGGGTGGTGGGTTCAAGCCCAGCCTCGGCCAAACCTGCAAAACAAACAAACAAACAAACAAACAAACAAAGGAGGTGGAAGAATAACTGTCCTGCATAGTCCAGAATAGGGCCTGGGCCAAGACGTGTTACTGTAGAGTGGTCTATATCGGGCAGGGGGGACATTCTGCGGCACAGTATAGGGAAAGTTAGTTTTATTTTTCTTCTGGTTTCCTTCCCATCAACCCCTCCTTTAGGCTCTGTGGCTTTTCTAACCGGACTCCAGCATGGACATTGCATGCTAATGAGACAATACTTGGTACAATTTCAGGCACTTATTTTGGAATAATTAGTCTGGCACTTTACCAGCACTTACAAGACTTGGATTAAATAAAAGGCCAAGGCTCTTAACAATTGCCAGCCAGCTCTCTGGTTTGGTTTGGCTTCATGTCACAGTAACACCCTGGGGAGTCTGGAAAGATGTGATGAAAGGAGAACACCCTCCCCCTCTCCATCCCCCACCAAGCCAGGGCTCAAACAACAGGAGATTCAGCTCAGTCATTCCAGGACGACAGAGGAGAGCACCCTCACACCTATTTCAAGTGTCACCTGGGCCCTCTGGCTTTCCTGGGTCCCTTCCAACCATTCAAATGCAATATTTTTGTTTGCTTTCTGGCAATCTCACATCTCCCTCCTCTAGTATTCTGTTTCTCCTGAAAGTGTGTGATCAACATCATTTTAAGGTCCCCAGACTGCACGACTCAAGGCCCAAATTCAAAATAAAAGAGTCTCTTTTCTACTGAGAATTAAAAATAATAACAACAGAGATTTCTCTCCACTCAAATTTTAAAATGCCAAACAAAAGCCCCACCTTGAAGCAAGCTTCAAGGCTTCTTTAAGGATGACTTTGAAAGATGGAAAAGATGGGGCAGCAACCAGTCTTTGTGAAGTCCTGCCGGCACTGCAGAACTTCCTGAATTCATGAGGGACATCAAAGGCACTGAGATGGCAGAGATTGTTGTGGCAGAAGCAACTGGAAAATGTCCTGAGACTGAAACACAGACAGATTAACATCACCCTGGTGGACACTAATGACTTGCACTTTGAAATGCCAGAGGCTCATACTGCCAGTTAAGACAAGGAAAAAACACATTTCTAGTCTCCAAAGACCTTAGATCTTTCCAAACTCTGCAGGCAAATGCAGCCTCATGAATTTCTGCAGCAGGGCTGGGCAGCCCCTTCCTGCCGCTGGGGGAATCGTTGCCAGAGTTGCTATGGGCAGCTTACTCAGTAAAGCTGAATAAAACAATCACTGAAAAGCTCCCAGAGGTTAAGTTAGTAATGACTCAATTTATAATTCAATGCAATCAAGCCTGCAGTGGTTCCAAATACTGGCTTATTTTAACGGTTCTAGGTAAAACGACTCTTCTCTCTGAACAAGCCTGACAAATGAATTTCCAAACAAGTTTTATGATTTACTAGGGACAGATAATTAGAATGCCTTTTCAATCACTGGCATCTGGATAAAGTAATTTTGTCTCAGCATGTGCATTCCGAGGAAGCAAACGATAGTCAAAGAGGAAACAGCTTGCTTAGCTTTCTCAAAAGGAAAATCGTTCAAGAATTGCTCTCCACTGCAGGAAGGGAACGTTCCCGCACCAATTTGATCGTTCCCGCACCAATTTGATTGGCAAAATAAATATAAATTTTGAGTAATGCAAATCAATAAGAGGATATCTGATGTGACTGAAGGAAGTATCTAGCTAAACATCTCAAATTGCAAAAGGTAGGAATCTATCACATGTAATGTAAATCTCATGATGGTAGTCCTAAATGAATCTAAAATTCTCAAGTAATGGATTTCTGAAGCAAATTCAGGATTTCCAAATCTGGTTGACAAGTGACCGTGTGCTGCACTGAGCGCTACAGGCAATGGGAGATGTCAAACTGGACCTCAGTTCTCAGTAAGTGCTAAGGTAGTTGAGAAGGCAAGTCTAACAGAACGCAAAGGAAAATAATTAAATGCTAATTGACTTGAAGGTGAGGTTAGGAGTTTGGAAATGAGAGAAATCAGTGGTGGCTGGGGTGGGAAAATTCCTCAGAGGAAGAATAGCCAAAGGCCCCAAATGAACCCCAGTTGTCACCATTATTGCTGTGCCTCTGCATTCAGGCCATTATTTCCAAACAGTACTCAGGAGTGGTTAAACACACTGGCCTGGGATCCAGCCTGCCTGGGTTCCAAACCCAGCTCAATCACTTACTAGCTGTGTGACCTTGAGCAACTTAATCTTCCATAGCTCAGTTTCCCTATTTATAAAAGGCAGTTAATAATAGAATTCAGTTTATAAAATGTTTATGAATTAATTTATATAGTATGTTCAACTTGTAATTTGATGTGCAATGGAATCTCCTGGGGAATTTATGTAAAATATGTATGTCATGAGATCTGTAGAAGTTAAAGAAACTGAACTCTCTCAGGGGTCCTCAAACTGCGGCCCGCGGGCCACATGAGGCGGTGTGATTGTATTTGTTCCCGTTTTGCTTTTTAATTCAAAATAAGATATGTGCAGTGTGCATAGGAATTTGTTCATAGTTGTTTTTTTTTAACTATAGTCCGGCCCTCTAATGGTCTGAGGGACAGTGAATTGGCCCCCTGTTTAAAAAATTTGAGGACCTCTGCAAGAGACAGTGGTGATGTGTGGTATAGCATTTAATTAAAACTTTTGTCTTCAAAAGTCATCTATCCAAGCCACTTGGTCACCAAGCTATTTCAGCTTTGCTCTCTTTTACCTTTTGCACTATTTTGCTGTGGAATTTTTGGAATTTTTTTTTTGAGAGTCTCACTCTGTCACCTTGGGTAGAGCGCCATGGCATCATCATAGCTCACAGTAACCACAAACTCTTGGGCTCAAGGAATCCTCTTGCCTCAGCCTCCCAAGTAGCTGGGACTACAGGTACCCACCACAAAGCCCATATAGTTTTTCTTTTTTTTTTCTTTCTTTCTTTTTTTTTTTTTTTTAACAATTTTACTTGTTGTTTTTTTGCAGTTTTTGGCTGGGGATGGATTAGAACCCACCACCTCTGGCATATGGGGCTGGCACCCTACTCCTTTCAGCCACAGGCGCCACCCCACCTAGTTTTTCTATTTTTAATGGAGATGGGGTCTTGGTTTTGCTCAGGCTGATCTCTAACTCTTGAGCTCAAGCGATCTACCTGCTTCGGCCTCCCAGAGTGCTAGGATTCCAGGCATGAACTTTCTCGCCCAGCCAATATTTTTGATATGTTAATTTCAATTTAGAGTATACTGATTGTTTTTTAAAGTTCACTTATCCCTGATTTGTTCCCTTTTGTTGAAACTTTATAGTTTGGCTGTATTTTAATCTTGGACTATTTCTAGTGCATCATTTAAAGAATGTAAGGACGTTGTAATCCACACAAAGATAAAAAAAGAAATAATGAGAACACAGAAAATGAATTAAAACATTTAATTCACAATAATAATAAAGAATGAATACTTATTCATATTTAGAGGAAGCATGCTGTTAAAGAATTAAGTCTCAAACTAGAGAGAATGATGATCCTATCCAAAACTCAGCATGTATTAAGTCAGGCCTTTTTTCTGGTGGAAGCAGCAAAAACCTCTCCCAAATACTAGCTTAAGTACAAAGGTTTATGTAATTGGGAAGTCCAGGGGTAAATGTGGCTTCAGGCACACTTAGACATGGAAGCCCCAGGAAAGTCATCAGGCCTCTCCCCACTCCATGTCTCTGCTGTCTGTGTGTTGTGATCATTCCCCTACTACACGCAAGGACCTTCGTGGGGTTGTGTGCAGGCAGGGACAGTGCCCATCAGCAATTCCCAATTCACATTTTTATGGCGTATGACTCAAGGATCAGACATCTTTTCTACTAGCTGCAGTTAATAAACTCTAATGAATTATTCCAATTGGCCCCTCAACGTAATCACTAGCTGAAAGGATAGAATCCTCTCATAGTGTGGGTAGGCCTGTGTCACATGCTGATTTCTGTGACGGGGGTGAGGGGTAATATTGGAATCGGAAGAAATATGTATGTAGGGGAAACATTGTGGAAAAACCACATGATGACACCATCTACTCCTTGACTCTAACACACAGCCTCAAACACGTATCTTTCTTTCTATAATTAATTCAAAAGCTTCTTTAATATAATTCAACTGAGCCACACTCAAGTGAAAATATAGCACTCATGGCTCAATGCCTATAGCTCAGCGGCTAGCGCACCAGCCATGTACACCAGAGCTGGTGAGTTCAAATCCAGCCTGGGCCTGCCAAACAACAGTGGCAACTACAACCAAAAATAGCCAGGCGTTGTGGTGGGCACCTGTAGTCCCAGCTACTTGGGAGGCTGAGGCAAGAGAATCACTTAAGCCCAGGAGTTTGAGGTTGCTGTGAGCTATGATGCCACCACACTCTACCCAGGGCAACATAGTGAGACTCTGTCTCAGAGAGAGAAAATATACTACTCACCCTCTGGTGGGAGACAGTCCCAGCCCAGACATTGTTCCTACATCCTCTCCTCTGTGCCACATGGCCAGGTGATCTGCAGGCCTGGTGTGGCTTATTGTGTTCTAATAACCTACAGCTAAATTACAAATGTGCCTGTCCCATTAGGGCCAATACATAGTGGTAGAAAGAAAACGAGGTGATCACAATAAGGGAAAAGGGGTAGTAACCAACAGTAGTCACAGTCAGGCCAGAGCACACACCACTTCCTATTGGGCAGGGCTTATGAAGACCCCTCCCCCGGCATTGGGGTGGTTTTCTTGATCTGCAACCTAACTGTAACTGTCCTGTCTGATAGAATGATTTTCTTGGCTCGGTGCCTGTAGCTCAACCTGCTAGGGTGCCAGCCACATGCACCAGAGCCCAGGCCTGCCAAACAACAATGATGACAACTACAACCAAAAAATAAATAAATAAAAAATAGCTGGGCATTGTGGCGGGCACCTGTAGTCCCAGCTACTTGGGAGGCTGAGGCAAGAGAATTGCTTAAGCCCAAGAGTTAAAGGTTGCTGTGAGCTGTAATGCCATGGCACTCTACCCAGGGTGACAGCTTGAGACTCTGTCTCAAAAAATAAAAAAGAATGATTTTCTTGTTCATTATTCAGTGTAGCCATATCTGTAATCAACACTGAAGATAATTATTTATGTATGTATGTATGTATTTATTTATTGCAATTTTTGGCTGGGGCTGGGTTTGAACCCACCACCTCCGGTATATGGGGCCAGCATCCTACCCTTTTGGGCCACAGGCGCCACCCCTGTATGTATTTATTTTTTGAGACAGAGTCTCACTAAGTTGCCCTTGATAGAGCGTCGTGGTGTCATAGCTCACAACAACTTCAAACTCCTGGGTTCAAGGGATGTTTTTGCCTCAGCCTCTCAGGTAGTTGGGACTAAAGGTGCCTGCCAAATTGCCTGGCTATTTTTCAGAAAAAGGGTCTCGCTCTTGCTCAGGCTGGTCCCAAACTCCTGAGCTCAGGTAATCTACCTGCCTTAGCCTCCTAAAGTGCTAGGATTATAGATGTGAGCTACTGCACCCTGCATTGAAGATAATTTGTATTGGTGTGTTCGGAGGGCCTAGAGATTGCCTAAGGCTTTGAGCAAATTACAAGGTCACAGTTTCTCTGTTAGTACACTTCTCTTAAAACTCTACTCAACTGACTGATTCCTAGGGTATACATAAGGTAAACCAAATGCCAAGTCTGTCAAGCCATGGGCCCCATGTCTGTGCCCTGTCCTTGCAATTTTTACCTCTTGGTCTTGTTTTATTTATTTTTTATTTATTTATTTTTTATTTATTTTATTTATTTATTTATTTTTCATTTCTTTATTTTTTATTGTTGGGGATTCATTGGCAGTACAATAAACCAGGTTACACTGATTGCATTTTTTAGGTAAAGTCCTTCTTACAGTCGTGTCTTGTGCCCAAAAAGTGTGGCACACACCAAAGCCCCACTCCCCTCCCTCCTTCCCTCTCTTTGCTCTTCCTTTCTGATTTCATTTCTTTTCTTTCTTTTTTTTTTTTTTAAGCAGGAACTCAACTTTATTGCGTCAAGCAGCCGCTTATATAGAGCGTGGGGAAGGGGTGGGGAAAGAAGGCGGGTGATGAGGTGCGTGACAGGGTTGGGCCAATGGCATGGTACCACGTTGGCTGTATCTAGGTAGAGGCAGTTTCAGGCCGGGCCTTGCTGAGTCGTTGCTATGTGGAAGTAGCTTGATGGATCTACTTCTAGTCCAAATCAATTGATAAAATCTGTATCTAAAGAAGCCAGGATAGATAAAAGAGGAAGTATGAAAAATTAACTATTTTTTATGCATAAATAAGTAGCCTTTCAAAATAAAAGTAACCTAAAGTAACAAGGAATATGTTCCCTCTAAATATGTGTGTAAGGATAGATCAAAAGATAATACATGCGTGTATTTATACTGTTTTTATTTGCATGCTTTTGTTTTATCAATTACAAGATGTAGCAAATTTTATTTCACAAAACAACCATTCATCCACCTCTTCACATGAGACCCATTTAAATTCCTTGTTGGAAGAAGAATAAGATATTAATAAAATAGTTAGCTAATATATTTATTGACAAAATGAGGGAAATTACATAACTTTTTAAAGATCCTGGTGACATTTTTATTAGCCCAATATTTCTATAATTGAAAATATCTACTTAATACTTGTTAAAGTTTTAGCAAAATAAACCAAAAATTAATTTTGAGGGCAAAGATAAAAGGTATATATTTTTCAGATTTTGTTCCAGAGTTTCCACTAGTGTTATGACATAAATGAATGAGAAAGGTGGTCTTCATTCTCTCCTGCTCCAACTAGTGTCTGGTGAACAGAGATGCCTGCCACTCTATGACAGGCACCCTCATACATCATGAAACTCAGTTAATATGCAATTGAAAAAGTCAGAACGCTAATAATAGATTTATTTAAAGTTTGCAATTAGCAAAAAATGATACATTTCTGTAGCATTTTAAAGGGAAGGGGTACACAAAGCAGGTGTGACAGTTAGCATCACACTGTGTAGTACCACTCACAACAGCCCTTGCTTGAGGAATTGGTCTACAGAGCATCTGTTACTTTCATGAAGATAGGTCAATAGTTTAGCTGATGTATTTTAATATATTGGTCTTTCAATCCACAATCTTCACTTCTAGCCCTGTCACTTTTTAAAATATTTAATATACACAATTGATTGAAGTAATTACAAGAAAATGTAATGGTTGTTATTAACTTGTAAATCCCTAATCATTGTTGATTCTATCCATGTTTTCAAACTATTTTTAAATACATTTGAATGAAATGTAAAATTGCACCCTTTTATTAAGTTTTAGACTCTGATTTGTGCTTTAAATACCTAACGTATGTGGTAAAGTGTTTGAATAAAATGACTATCATATTTGTCAACAGTAAGATTAACATTGTTTTTTTGTCCCCTCTAAAATGATAAAAGTTTGGTTCTAAAACAAATATTGACAGAGTTCTTGTGGTTTCTGTGTGAATGAAAACTCAGCTTTTCCTTTTGTGTTATCTGTAATAATCCACTGGTGCTATATTGACTTAAGAGTTATCTGACTTACTGTTACTCTGAAACTCTGCCATCCAGAATCTCACAAGAAAATATGTATACCACGGTTACTATTTCTGTCTTAGCTTCTACTTTTTTTTTTTTTTCCATTTTGACTAGAAGTTGACCAAATATGCAATTTAATTTTAAAGGGAAATAGTTGGTTTTTTTTTTATGATTTAAATCTGTCTAATTCCCCCATAAATATTTTTTGGGCTTTATAATCTTTGCAGTTCCCACATCTGATAATATTATATAAATACCATTTGAATAGTCTTATATTTATCCATTAGCTTGTCTACTAATGAAATGTTTTGCCTTATTATGGTGTTTGATTTATAGTAGTATTTTTTGACATAGATAATATCTGGATAAATGTTTTTCAAAAAAATTAAAATGCCTTCAAAAATATTAGTGTATTACTCTTGCTGTGATTTACTACAACAACATTTACTGAGACTCTGTATGCGTGAATCTGAAGCGCTGAGTTAGATACATGTTAAACAAGAATGGCCCCTCAAGGAGTTACGCAGTAAAGGAGAGTTGGAAAGTATTTCAGTCATGATAAGCATCCTTTAGGGAAACACTAAATACAATATTATGGGTCCAAACCACTACATACAATGTGATGAATCTAGCAGAGGGAGTCATCACTTTCTGCATGTCACTATAGTTTCAGTGACTCAGGGAAGAAAGCCCTATAGAGGCAGATTGTGATCTGTTCCTTACACATAACTGTGCATTTGAAGAGAATGGGTAGTAAGGAGAATTATCTGACTCATGAAGGATGAGGGAGGAAACAGATGAGGAACATATGAGTTGGAAAACACTAAGGAGACAAAGTGACCTTAAAACCAATTGATCCAGACAGGGTACATTGAAAGTTAACACTATGAATGCCCAGTAAAGAATATACTCATATTTGACTCTAAAACACTAATATTTGGTGGAAGAATATAAACATTTGTTGATTATCAAAATTTCCTGCATAAAATTAAATGCATTTTTAAGCAATCCCAGAGATTATTTGGCATTTTCTTCCATTATAATGAACCAGCACCCAATCATGGATTTTTTTTTTTCTTGAAATGCCTTTTTTTTGTTAAGTCATTTGTACATAGATCATGAATACATTTATGAAATTATGGGATTCAATGTGGTGATTATTTGTACAAATTGGAGTGCTTACATCCTACTAATCAACATAGCCTTCACCTCATTTACCCAAGTACAGCGTTAAGACATTTGTGTTCTACACCTGATAGATCCAACTTGTACTTGCAATATGCTCCATAGGTGTGGTCCGCCTACTAGCCCTCCCTCTATCAACCAGTCACAGATTTTAAATAACAGTTTAACATAAATGATGGAGAATGTATACAAAAGACTGCATTAAAAAACTGACCTCAATTTCATATCAGTAAAATGTTTGAAAACACTTCAGAAAATATTAATTTATTTTTCTTCGTATTCCTTCACCAAAATCAGAATCTTTTGTAATAATTTTAATATCACTTCCCTTGAAAATATTGACTTGTTTATTTGTAACTTATATTGTAACTACTGACATTTTAAATCCACAGTTTAAGTCAAATGAAATCAGAGATCTTATCGATGGTGTCTTAATAGAGTTTTGAAGGCAGAGCTCTGCTCATCTTTATTAGTTTGAAGAGGGAAAAGAATGAAGTGGAAACTGTACTGAGATACAATAGAATGACTAAATATGAGTAGCCAAAGGATGGATATATTATTTCCTGGAACAAAAAATATTAAAATGCCCAGTCCTATTCTCTTAAATTACATAGGACATTTTAAGAGGAATTACATTTTTAAAACACAAAGTTAAGCTGCTGTAACTTATAAAAGACATAAGTATCTACACCAATATGTGTTTTAAATAAAAACTAAGCAAGTAGGCACATAATACTTCTAATAAACTGTTACAAGGTACAAGTGTGATGATTGAGTGGTAGTAATATCAGAGGCTTAGAATTCAGCAGAATGTAAAGAAGGAAAGGAAATTACTTTTTTATAGACATTCCTACCTTCCAAGGAGAGCAGAGAGATTTCCAATCCAATGGTTTCTTTCTACCATAATTCTCAAGCAGGAAGCTGCTTCTCTCTCTTGCTTATGAGCCACTTCAAATGAAAGGGGAAAGGAAGGCTCTCTTACATGAAACGATGATGATTTTAATTTAAAAAGTAAAGCAAACAAAAAAATGGATCAATATTTCATTTCCCAGTGATCTGAAACACAAAACCCAGAAGGCCAAGTAAAATTATTAGTGATGAGCCATTACTGAGTCCTACTAACATGATCTCACTTAATTTTTAATTAAAACAATGCTTTCAAGTAGGAAATATTAGACAAATTTCTAAATATGAAAAATGGAAAATACTAAGAGTCAAATCCAGACCTGTGGGTTTTTTGTTTGTTTTTAAGATAAATCCATCTCATTATCCATTTCTCTTCAACAAGCAAAAACACTCTTAAATATCCAAAATGTCAAAGTGATATTTGCGCACTTTTTGTTTAGATACATACACTGCCATTGGGAAGCCATGACCACCAATAATGTTTTCAAATATGTTTACTTTATTTTCCTTTTCTAAACTTGGACTCTGGTATAGAATACCAGGAAAATTCAGAAAGCTTTGAAATCAGGAAGGGTTCCAGGATTGGTTTTTGTTTTACCCTCTCCTAAAACTGTTATTCTCTAATTTCTGATCCATAATTATAGATTAGGCATGTCCAAGAATACCTTTTAGGTATGCAAAGTGTTTTTGAGCAGAGAACAATGTCATTTTTTTTTTTCTTTAAATCAATTGTGGAGATACTGGAGAAATTTAGCCTGAAATAATTCAGTATGTACAAGGAGCTCAGGAAAGTTGTTAAGCACTGAAGGGGGAGAAATCCTTGACTAGAGAACTTTAAACGTAGAAGACAGTTTTCACCTTTCTATGAACAATTTTTTAAGATTTAGTCTTATGAAAAATGGCTTTCAAAAATGAACCACTTAAATATCCTCTGGCATCTGAAGTTGTTTCTTTTGTTATAAAAAATTCACTATATAATCTATAAGTGAAAAGACACTAATATATATGTATAAGGGGCACATCATTTTAGACAGGAGACTTACATTATTGCCACATTAAAATTTTTAATTTTATGTGTGCATTTTTTAACCACATGTTTTGTTTTTGTTTTGTTTTATTTGTTTTTATCAGATGAAGAAATCAAGGACTGAGGATGAAGTAATTTTCTAAACACAGCAGGGTGGTATGTAAACCCTGGTATGACATTTTTCTGAAATTCTTTTCTTTCTAAGTTGCCATACTGTTATGGCTATTTTTGCTGGAAGTAATTTAATGGGTAAAATGACTAGAAATGGATCCACAAGACACAATTAATTTAGACTGAATTTATAATAGAAATTTTATTTCTTTGAATTTATAGCTTAATCTTTGTCAACAACGTATCCTGGTTATATTTAACTGTTTTAAGATCAAGTGTTCACTCTCCTATATAAAGCAGCACTAAGATATGATATTTAATATAACTAATAACAGAAAGAATTTAGATAACATGATGAGGCAAGAATTGGTGTATTTATAAACCTTTATCTTATAAATTATTCATTTCTTATTAATTTTTTGGAAGTGAAGAAAGGGAATCACAAGCTCAGAAAAACGAATGGCTATGAATTCAGATCCTCAGTAAAGTTATTGCTTGCTCACTTTCAAGCACTGTGGTTTAGTCAAAAAGTTAAGAAAACCATGGGACTGGAATTTTTTTAATTTAATTTTTTTAATTTTTTATTGTTCCAGGTCCATTGAGGGTACAAAGAATTAGGTTACACTGTTTGCATTTGCAGGTAAAGTCCCTCCTATAATTGTGTCCCACCCCCAAGAAGTGTGCCCTACACTGTAACCCAGCCCTCCTCAATCCCTTCTTCCCCTGACCCCACCCTAATTGAGATGAGCTTTTCATGTAGGTGGGTATGTAGTAGATTATCTACTGGCTTCATATTAGAATTGAGTAGATTGGATTCTTGCTTCTCCATTCTTGTGATACTTTACTAAACAGAATGTGTACCAACTCTATCCAGGTTAGTACAAAAGATGTAAAGTCTCCATCTTTTTAATAGCTGCATAGTATTCCAAGGTATACCTATACCACAGTTGTTAATCCATTCCTGAGTTGGTGGGCATTTAGGTTGTTTTGGCAATTGTAAATTGAGCTGTGATAAACAGTCTAGTACAAATGTCGTTATGATAAAATGATTTTCTTTTTCTTCTTAGATGCCTAGGAATGGGATTGCAGGATCAAATGGGAGGTCTAGTTTGAGTTCTTTGTGGATTCTCCTTACTTCCTTCCAAAAAGGTTGTGTTAGGTGTCTCCCTAACAGTCCCCCAACAGTGTAAAAGTGTTCCCTTCTCCCCACATCCACACCAGCATCTGCAGCTTTGTGACTTTGCAATGTGGGCTATTCTCACTGGGGTTAGGTGATACCTCAGGGTGGTTTTGATTTGCATTTCTCTGATGAGCAGGGATAATGAGCATTTTTTCAGATGTTTGTTAGTCATTTGTCTGTCTTCCTTGGGGGGGTGGGGGGGATTCTATTCATACCTCTTGCTCAATGGTAGATTGGATTGTTTACTCAGCTTTTGTTGGTTAATTTACTCTAGTTATCAACGCTTTGTGACATTCATATCCTGCAAATACCTTTTCCCATTCTGAAGGTTGCCTTTTTGCTTTACTTGTTGTGTCCTTAGCTGTGCAGAGGCGGTTCAGTTTAACTAAGTCCCCTTTGTTACTTTTTGTTCTTGTTGCTATGGCCGCTGATGTCTTTGTCGTGAAATCTTTCCCCAGTCCAATATCATCATGAGATTTTCTCACACTTTCTTCTAAAACTTTTATCATTTCGTATCTTAGATTTAAATCTTTCATCCATCTTGAGTCAATTTTTCTAAGTGGTGAAAGGTATGAGTCCATTTTCAGCCTTTTATGTGTGGTTATTCAGTTCTCCCAGCACCATTTGTTGAACAGGGATTATTTTCCCCACTGTATGTTCTTATTTGATTTATCAAAGATCAGATGACAAGTAGAGATTGGTTCCTTCTCTTGGTTTCTATTCTGTTCCATATGTCTATGTCTCTATTTTTGTGCCGATATGGGACTGTGGACATGGAATATAGGCAGATGTCCTGTAAGGTGATGCCTCCAGCTTTGTTTTTATTACTTCTATATAAAAAGAAGAAGTATTACATTAGTTCTATATAATGTTTACTTCTATAAAAAGTTTCCCTTTAAGTTACTTCTTTGGAAATCATGGCATATAAAACTGAGAACAGCCTTCGCTATACAGTTTTGTTATTTTTTTCTAGTTCCATATACAAGGAAGGGAAAATATTTTTGACGGCCTGCTAATGAAATATCACAATTATACATCAGCATATTATATCAAAAAAGATGAGCGTGTTCTTCCCTTTGTTTCTTTTATTTTGCTCTTTCTTTCTCTCTTTCTCTCTTTCTTTCTTTCTTTCTTTCTTTCTTTCTTTCTTTCTTTCTTTCTTTCTTTCTTTCTTTCTTTCTTTCTTTCATAACAGAGTCTCACTCTTTTCTCCCAGGCTAGAGTTCCATGGCCTCAGCCTAGCTCATAGCAACCTCAAACTCTTGGGTTCAAGTGATCATCCTCTCTCAGCCTCCTAAATAGCTAAGGCTAGAAGTGCCAACCATAATGCTGCTAATTTTTCTACTTTTAGTAGAGATTGAGTCGTGCTCTTTTTCAGGCTGGTCTCAAACTCTTGAGTGCAAGGGGTCCTCCTAACTTGGCCTCCCAAAATGCTAGGATTGTAAGTGTGAGCCACTATGCCTGGTTGAGGGTATTCATTCTAACAGTTATCTTAATCTAGTTCAAATCTCACAAATCTATCTTCTGCAAAGAAAGAAACATATTTTAAGTGGAAAACATTTATGAATCAACATTTATGAATTTAAAATTATGAATAATTTGAATAAGTAATAGTCTTAAAATATTCTTCAATTAAAAATATAAAGTAATCTTATAATCAAAAGATTTACCCTAGGAAAATGTGCTATTTTTGTTTCACATGTATTAAACTTGCAAAGTTTACTGATATGTTTTGTAAAATATTTTATAAAATACTTCAGAAACTTCAACAGTAGCAAATAATATTTATTGTTTCCTGGATGAAACTCTCCTTTACAGATAAATAAAAAAATGCTCCTCAAAATTCAGTTAACCATTGTGGCTTTCTTTAGGATTTTAAATTTTTGTACACTGTATGTGAGCATGTGTTTATAAGCTGAATCTATTACAGTATGGCTTAGAATCCAGTGAATTTTGAAACCCTAAAAAATGCAAATCTAAACTCTTAAGTAACATTTATAATTTATAGATTTTGAAATTATGTTAACATTCAATAAATATAAAATTGGACTTGTTGCATATGTATTTTAATTCTTTCAAAATATTTTATATTTACTTTGACAATTATTTTTAAAATGTTGAGTTCAAGTCTGGTGCTCATAAAAATGAAAACAAATGCCAACAACATTTGCCTGGTTATAATCATGGAACATGTCTCCAAAGTAAATCTATATTAGCACAGCTCAATGTGGTAATTAAGATAGAAAAAAAAGAGTACTAAGCTACATGTCCTATCAGCTTCCTTGGAGAGAAAAAAAATCACTGTTGTGACTTCAAATGTGTCCAAGGCGTTTAGTCAGCTTCCAATTATCTGCAAAGTTCCACTATTAAAATGCATAACAAATACAAGCTTCCATGTCCCTGAACCTTTGGCTATTTAAGTCCTAATTGCAGATGGCTTCTTCATTAGAGCATATATCCCAAAAGCTGCGTTTGACTTTTAATTACACTATACAGTCAGTGCTCTCAGGTGATAAGCTGGAGGGACAATGGACTCCAGGGCATATCTTGGTGAACCCCCACGGTCCAGTTCTTAACCAAAAGCAAACAGCAGAATAAAGGCAAACATTCTGGGAACAATCTGCTGTGAAATGCAGGCTGAATTGTCACCCCTGTTTAACCTTGCAGTTTACACCTGTCGGGAAATCCATATAGTAAGTTGAAGAGGCCAGGCAGAGATACCAACACAGGGATTTCTTGAGAAGGTAAGTTGGAATCAGTTCTTCTCAGATTCAGCAAGCACATGCCATTTTCTTATTTCCTTTCTCACCTTCTACTTCCTCGCATAATCATTGGGATTAACAAGAAATGCCTGTTGCACTTTACCGACTTAATAATTAATACCCATGTTAGATGGCAAAACCATAAGCTTGCTAAATAATGAATACTATTGAGACTACAGTTTGTTTATTCCTTTGAAAAATTTACTTCTATATAAAAAGTTTCCTTTTAAGTTACTTCTTTGGAATTCATGGCATATTTTATTTTATAGATGTTTTAAAATGTTTTTTAATTCCCAGGACAGATCAGAAATAGTCTATTTAACCTGCTATAGAACTCGAATTGCCTTCATAATTCAATGTGAATCATTTGTGACAAAACTAATATGTAAGAGTTAGGTCTTAACTACTAACTCAACTCCTAATAATACTCTTTGTCTCACAAGTAAGGCTATTTTAGGAGAGAGACAAAGGTTTGGTCATAACGGCTCCTGTGACAATGTCATCAGATACAAGAGAGCAGACAATGGAAGTATTTCTATGTGGAAGCAACTTTCAAAATTAATGTGGTTTCACAACTAAAGGGCTCTTCCAACATTTGTTAAGGAAAAAAAAAAAAAAAACACTACTCAGTCAATAATCTCTCATCTTATTTTGCCTAGGTGAAAATAGTGCTATGTGTATTTGTGAAAATGTATGTGAGTGTGTGAGCCTGTGTTAGGGTGTCTGAATGAGCATGTGACCATGTGTACATGAGTGTGTGTGAATTAACTTGGATGTGAGCATGTGACCATGTGTACTTGAGTGTGTTTGAGTTGACTTGTATGTGAGCATGTGACCATGTGTACTTGAATGTGTGTTTGAGATTTTGTGCACATGAGCATGTGACCATGTGTACATGAGTGTGTGTGTGAATTGACACATACATGAGCATGTGACCATGTGTACTTGAGTGTGTGTGTGAGTTGACATGTATGTGAGCATGTGACCATGTGTACATGAGTGTGTGTGTGAGTTGATGCATACGTGAGCATGTAACCATGCGTACTTGAGTGTGTGTGTGAATTTATGTGTATGTGAGCATGTGACCATGTGTACTTGAGTGTGTGTGAGTTGAAGTGTATGTGAGCATGTGATCATGTGTACTTGAGTGTGTGTGTGAGTTGACATGTACATGAGCATGTGACCATGTGTACATGAGTGTGTGTTTGAGTTTATGTGCATGTGAGCATGGGCATGTGACCTTACAATCATGCATATCTCAATATGTGTGTGGGACCTATGGAAGTAAGATGCAGCCTTCATAGACCAAGACT
The DNA here is from genome assembly GCA_963574355.1 of Loris lydekkerianus. Lineage (NCBI taxonomy): Eukaryota > Metazoa > Chordata > Mammalia > Primates > Lorisidae > Loris > Loris lydekkerianus. The sequence continues at coordinate 26,690 of CAUYPK010003212.1, forward strand.
GGAAATAATTATAACCTAAAAGCAGTTCTTGGAAGTTCGACACTATATGGAAGAAATTCTGGAAAAGTTGCTGAAGGAATATATTAAACTTGATTGTTCAAATAATACTGGTCATATGATCTTTTGTATGAATGGTAAATCAAAAGCAAGCTCTCAATAACTATATGAAAATAATTATGATTTTTTAAGTGAATGAATTTCTCAAAATGTTAAAAGAACAACTCTACTAAGAGTTGATATTCGTTCAGTTGCTCTAAATTACATTAAATGGGATTGCATTAAAACAGCACCATTAAGAGAGTAAAAAAAAAAAAAAAAAAAAAAAAAAGGAGAGAGAAAAGAGAGAGAGAGTGAGAAAGAAAAGCCAGAGAGTGGAAGAAGGTAGACGTAATACATTCTGAAAGAATGGTTAAGACAACCTCGATGGCAGTCCAGTGAAATGGAACTTCTGTCAGGCTGTAGACAACCCCACACTGGGCTGCTTTGTCTGGCTCTGCAGTTCTAACCAGGCAAAGTGTCTATGGGAAAAGCAAAATGCCCACCAGAATCTGCCATTCAAGCCTTCTAGACCCTGCTTCAGCAACTAGAACCTTAAATTCCCCATCCAAATGGCTTGGAACCTGCATACACAACATGCCCTGGGTTTTTCATCTACAGGGAAACAAAACCAGGGATGTGGCACTAAACCCTGGAGATGGCCAGCGGTCAGGAGGTTATGGAAAGAGCTTCCACAACCAGTTTGGACTGTCTGCCTGCCACTCGTGCTTTTTTCTCCCTTTGTAGTTTTTTTTTTTTTTTTTTTTTGTTGTTGTTGTTGTTGTTGTTACTCATGAAGTCTTATCAACTTTATCTTTATTTTTTTTTAATTTATTTATTTTTATTGTTAAATCATAGCTGTGCACATTAGTGCAATCAAGGGGTACAACGTGCAGGTTTCATATGCAATCTGAAATATTCTCATCAAACTGTTCAACATGACCTTCATGGCACTTTCTTAGTTATTGTATGTAGGCATTTGTATTCTGCATTTAGTAAGTTTCTCCTGCACCCATAAATGCCTCTGGTATCTTTCTACTCTTCCCTATACCTAAAATACCCTTTCCATTTCTATTATTTCTTTAATCTCTAACAAGTTCTTTAATTTCCTGCCTAAAACAATCCAATGGCCCAACATTGCTCTTGAGGTAAAGAACAAAAACATCCTTTAACATTGTAAGAGCTTACATTTCCTCTGCCCAAAAGAAAAAGACCAGGCTCATATAAATTCACTGTTTGTTTTTCAGTATCTACCTCCTAAGCCAAATAAAATTTATGTAAACATTTCTAGAACTAAACATTCCATATTAAATGCTCAAAATAGTTGTTTAAGAAATGAATATACATAAATATGTGCTTTTGTAGTTTAGTAAAATATGTCACAGTTGGATTATATGAAAGATGGCTAAATAACTGCTTAATGAATACTTAATAATATCAAAGACCTGTCAAAGAGCTATTTTAAAATAGTGCTGTTATATATACATATATATTTATATATATGTATACATCTTTTAAAATCTTGAGGTTCTAATTATGTGAGATTTGCAGCAGAAGTAAATAAATATTTAAATTCATAAACCTAATTAAAACAAATATTGCTTACACAAAATGTACATAGACATAAGTTTTTATGTTCAAATAATAATTGTAGAGATTAAATTTGTACTATGGTGTGATTATTAATATATTATTTATGATGACTATTAATAGATATCATTTATTGAGAATATAATAAGTACAAGGTATTTTAACTAAGTGACCCCTACGTCTCAAAAATAAAAAGGAAATGAAAACATGAAGCAGATATAGTTACATTGTCCCCACCTTGCTGGTAAAAAAGCGAGGATTACAATTGCTACAAAACTCACCAAGAATCCCGAGAGCTGGAGTTTGAACCTGTGTCCATCTGACTGAAAAACCTGGACCTTCTCCTCTCAAAAATTATGTCTATTTTTGCCAGAACTTGGTTTTTCAATCTCTAAATTAATTTTTTTTTTATCGTGGTTTTGTTCTCAACGAAAAGTTCTTTAATCAAGTCTGTTAGGTAGGTTGGTACTTAACACATGTCGTGAATAGTGCAGTAAGCATTCCAAAGGCACTGAGGAGGAGTGGAAGTCTTAGAAGGGCAAACTTAAAACTTTGACTTAAAATATACAAAAGCGTATTAGGTAACAAAAACCTGTGTACCCCCACAATATTCTGAAATTTAAAATAACAATAATAATAATTATATTATTTCTGTTAGTACATAGTTTGGATTTTCAATTTTTGTTATGAAATCATGTGTGTAATTGGGTCACCATTTGCATATTGCATTCAGAACATAATTTAAAAAATTGCACATATATATGTGTGTGTGCACATATATATATAAAATTCATTGTGTCCTAAATATTATAACCACTGGGAATAGAATGAAAAAAGTCACACACAAAAAAGAAGGCATCATGAAACCAAGTAGCAACTAATCAAATAGCCAACAAATTAGGTTGTTAAACTATTATTTGAGAGTAATTTTGAACAAATTACTTCTTTGTGGGAACTTCTAAGAGATCATTCTGCATTTATTATAGGAGAGTAGGTACATAAAGTATAAAACAGGAAGATACTAACAATGCAATGCTAAGATACAAGAAAATAAATATCACTAGAAGATAACCGCAATTTGCTAATTTTAAGGTTTTTCATGTTAGTTTGCAGACACATATATTCTTTCCTTGATAAGTAAACTAGCCATTACGAATGATAAAATCCAAGATAAAGAGCTATCTTCTAGGGCAAAAATTAGTCATTCGACACTAGGGCTGATTTTCTGCTAGAATCTCAGTGTAACATCCATGTAGTCATTGTCCTTTATCTACAGAGGAAGGATACACATGAACACCATCAAGTGCCAGATTGTTTCTTACATTTTCTTAGGAACATAGCCATATTGAAGAGACCATTAACCACATGATGTTAATGACTGAGGAAATTATCATTGCTAAAATAAAATGAGAATTGTCATATATATGTATATGGAATTCTGAAATTGCATGCACTGTGTTTATATGTATTCTAGCAGTATATGTATATATTCTAACGATATATAGATTAACTCTAAACATATAGATGTATATGTATGCTTTTATAGATAGGCTTATATGTGTATGTATGTCAACGATCTAGCGTGGGTTCATAATTCAAACCACAATTTTGAAAATCAAAGAAACTTCTGCATTTCAATTAATAAAATGAGAGATCTATGTAACTATTTTTTACATGAAGTTTTGGTTAACATGTATAGGTCAAATTGGAAATTGAGCCCCTAAGAATGATTTTAGTTCAGGCAAAGAAAATGTAAGAAAATCAGTCAGGGCTACACAAAATATAATAAGACTAATACTTTTATATAAATTAAAACAAGAAGAAAATGATGTAACTAAAGAAAGGTCTTTCACAGATGACTTACATCTAGAACAGAATACATGTTCAGTTAATGCTATAGATTTTCCCCACAATTCCTAACAACATTACCCAAGGACTGTTTCACAGAGGTATGAGGGCATCTGTGTATTTCTCCAACATTGACACTGTTGTCATGGGATCTAGGAATACTGCACATCTCAGAATATGTTTCCTCTCCAAGTTTTGTACATCATTTCCAGCCTTGTCGTGACATCTGTGTGTAATCATCTGATAACAGAACATAGGTCTTTTGACCTATAGATGTCATTGGAGAGTCCTTTAACATGTATATTATTTTAATACGCATATGCATTTAACATGTATATTTTCAAACAAATCAAGAAGAGAAGTTTTTAAAGTATCCTTAAGAGATGTTCATTATTTCGGATAAGTACATTCTAGACATAATATGTAGAACTCATTAGAATCATCAATACAGCTCAAACTGTATGACATAGATTTGTGGCTGTCTTCTTCAAAGAAATTCTACATAGAAGTTTCTAATGGGATCAATGTGGACTGCATATCAGAATTACTCGAGAAGACCCTAAATTCTAATTCCCAGGCTGCACGATAGGTGAAGGAAAGCAGAACCCTTCTCCGGAAGTGTGGGGAGGAGATGAAGGACCGTTGCTCTCCACATGCACTCCAATCACAAATGTTTACGTATTACTACACATCATTTCCTTATAAATTGCATCCCCTTCCTTCTTCATTACATACAACTGAAAACATATGCTTTTCTGAATGTATAAATACGTGTCCATTATGAAGTGGTAGCCCAGGATCTGACAGTGTGGGAAATCTTTGGTCTTTGGTTCTTCCCCACTGCAGCAAGCAGTCAAGGGCACACACCATGGAAGGTGAAGTTTAGTGTCTGCGGCACAACACCGGGTTCATCAGCATCTTTAACTTACTCCCTGCTGTCCGTTCAGAATAGCACAAGCTATTCTCAGTCTCTTTCCATGAAGTAAAGTACACCTAGACTATTCCCTTTCTCTTTCTCAGCATCCCCATTTCAAAGCTAACAGATAGCATCGTTTCAGAAACACAAAATGACTATAAAATTGCATAATACGTTAAGAACTCATTTCGTGGAAAACCTTGAACTCCTTTCTGTAAGAATATTGTATTTTTCATAAAGCATAATTAAAAATACGATTAGAAATAAATGTGGAAATTAACTTTACAAAATCTGGTCTCAGAGAAAGTAATATATTCTTTTCCCCTTTTATTAAATCTCGTTAAGTTTGATTCTATCCAGCTTTTGAAACCACGTATTCAGAAAACCACACTTGGGGAGTAACCAGAGTAGTAATAGCTGTTTGTTAGTTAGAGAGAAAAATAGAGAAAGGGAGAAAGAAAAGGGAGCAGGAGGTGGAGTGAGGAGGAGAACGAAGGGTTTTAACTGTTCTACACTGCAGTGTTTAAAATAAGTAGATTCCATTGTGAAAGGAGAAGACTGAAATGTTTTCTGAGCCAAAGGTTAAGCACAAGGTTCATCCAGTGTGAAGGTGAGATGTTTAACTTTGCTGTGAAGATGATCCACTTGAAGAGAATGTGTATTTATTCACCCGTTAAAGGAAAGTTAAATGATGTATAGAATAACTATGACACTATGTTTATAAGTGCATGAAAACATTAAAAAAAAATACTTTATTTACACAATCACTATAAATGCATCCCTTTTTAGGTAAGACAAGGCACAGACTTATGGTATTTCTGCTTGACATAAAACTATTATTTTGACAACAGTCTCTTAAAAACTCCAACGGGCCTAAAAATCTGCTGAATGTGGACACGTTTCAAATGTTTTTTGAAACATCTGGGAATGTGGTGTTCTTCATGGGAACTCTATTTCCCAAGCTGCTGGTATCAACACAGCACTGCACCCTGCTCTAAAAACTTACCCTGAACTGTGTCATGCTGTGCAGGTGATGACTGAGCTTCATCATATTAAACCACCTCATAAAAAAGACAGAAAAGTACGGATAACTTCTGATAAAAAATAAACATTTGTGAATATTGGTAGAAAGAGTAGATATTTGAGTAGAATATTCCAGGTATTTTCCTAAGCGTTCTGTCACCAAACAGAAACCTAGATGCAAAAGTGGCATATACATTTAAAAAAAAAAAATCTTCTTGAAAATCTTATTACGGTATGAAAGAAAATCATCGCCACTTTTGTTACATCTACTTAGAGGTGTGAATGTGTGACTATGCTTTCCATGCATTTAAATGACTGCCTAAAAACAGCATTCTTTTGAAATCACCTAGTAAGTTCTATATTATTAATGCTGATATTTCTCCCTCAAAAAATAAGATAGTGTGCACCTATTCTGATCCTGTAAGAGGACTGTTGAGCCTACTGCTTTTCTCAAAGCTCAATAATATATTTTTATATTTAACAACATGCCAAAGATCACTTAAAGGCTGTGGGGACTGTGGCCTCTTGCAGTGACCTTCTCTTTGGTGGCACTGTCCTAGGCCACTAGTCTAGCTTCCCATTGTCCCACCCTTCTAGGGACTTCCCTGATGTCCTCATGTACATATACTTAAACACACACATGCCAAACACACACACATATACACACACTGTCCTTATTCTGGCGGTGCTATATGATACTAGGTAAGTTTCATGTTTTCCAAAGTTCTGTAATTGTTTATAGGAATGAAAGTTTATAGCAGGGGTATCTGACCTATAACCTGTGGGCCACATGCTGATTTTGTGAGGACTTGTTTGCTTATATGTGATGTCGAATGTCATGAAAAGCATGGACCTTTATCTTTTTTTTTTTTTTCTTTCTTTTGCTGATCACTTCCCTTAGTGTTTGTGTATTTAACGTGTGGTCCGAGACAACTCTTACCCTTCCAGTGTATGGCAGAGATTAACAAAAGGTTGGACAGCCCTGGTGTAAGTGTACTTTTCTTGATATTATTCACATATATTTAAATGAATCTTCAAACTTTGCATTATAATGTAATAAAGGAGATACAGAAGGGATATTATTTCCTCTTTCAAAAATATCACAATAATGCAGGAAAAATATTGTGAGTGTGTCTGTGACTGTGCACACATGTATAGAGGGACGTTGGAGATGACACATAGGGAGAAGAATGTGTACTTAATCATAAAAGTGTAGAATAACAAACACACAAAAATGCTGGCAGGGAACTGAGAGCTGATGTAGGGCTCTGTCTCTGCTGTGAACTCAAGGGGCCCTCTGTGTCCTTGCTTTCCTACTGTATTGAAAGCTCACACTCAAAATTTTCTCCCTCATTAAAATGTCCTTGATTAAATCCAAGTAATTCTAATCATTTACTATTTTTCTATGTTAAGAATTTTTATACAATATGTGAATGTTCAAATATATTAATGTTCTAGGACTATTATCTCTTAACATAGACTTTGTATGTACCATCAACTTTTGATAAACAATAGAATTATAAAAATTCATCTAATGCACCATAATATGAAAAAAAAAAATGGATAGATACTGAAGAAAATTCTGAGACAAACTACCATGAACTTGCAAATAATAGCACAGTCACAAATAAGTTAGTCATGACTGCAAGGGGTAATAAGACCATTAAGAGTCAGGGGGAAGCAGTTTGTTTGTTTGTTTTGTTTGTTTTTTTTTTTTATAGAGAGAGAGTCTCAATTTATGGCCCTTTGGTAGAGTGCTATGGCATCACAGCTCACAGCAACTTCTTGGGCTTAGGTGATTCTCTTGCCTCAGCCTCCTGAGTAGCTGGGACTATAGGCGCCCGCCACAATGCCTGGCTATTTTTTTGTTGCAGCTTGGCCGGGGCTGGGTTTGAATCCACCACCTTCACCCTGGGCATATGGGACTGGCGCCCTACTCACTGAGCCAGAGGTGCCACCCGGGGAAGCAGTTTTAAAAATGACTCTCTAAATTTCAAAATATGAAAAGGGTACAAATGTTTATCTTACAAGAGTAGATTTTGTAATGCTTGAGTCAGGGCTGCCAGTGGCCCATCAGTCGAATAATATTCATTACACTTGCTAGGAAGGTGTTTACCTTCCCCCTTTTTCCTCCTCACCTCTCTTGATTTCCAGTAATATTTTCTTTTCTCTGTGCCAATGTGTGCCCATCAACCTGTTCCAAATTGTTAGAGAGCACATGTGGCGTTTATTGGTCCATTCTTGAGATATTTCATGTAGGATCACCAGTTTCGTTCATATTTTTCCCAAAGATAATCTATTGATTTCTTTTTATGTCTGAATAGTATACACACACACATATACATACACACATATACATATATATGTACATATATACCATGTAGGGACACACATACATATACATGTACATATATACCATGCATGTACACACACACATATGTGCATATATACCATGTATGTACATACATACACATATATTATATATATACCATGTATGTACACACATATACATATATGTGTACTTATATACCATGTATGTGTACACACACGCACACACACATATTTTGTTAATACACTCATGAATTGATGGGCATTTTGGTTGATTCCACATCTCTGTGATTCTGAATTGTGCTGCAATAAACATTCAAGTGCAGATATCTTTTTTATAAAAAGACTTCTTTTCCTTTGGATAGACCCTCATTCGTAGAATCACTGGATTGAATAGTAGGTCTGTTTTAGTTCTTTGAGGCATTTCCATACTACCTTCTACAGAGGGTGTACTAACTTGCAGCCCCACCAACAGTGTATAAGTGCCTTTTTCTCTGCATTCACTCCAGCAGCTAAAAACAATGATACTAGTGTGACCAAGTCCTTTGAGAGCTGCTACTGTGTTAGGAGACGCATATGTTCTCCTTTGCCCATCTTATGTAAGTCTCATACTTGGAAGAGTTTGTTGTTGTTTGTCTGTTTGTTGGCAACAGTGGATATTTTTAAATGTAACTTACTATTAAGTTGTTCTAAAATTTTGTTTATTTTTTATTGACACCTAACTTTATGGGGTGTACAGTGATGTTTCTAACTCTTATTTAGGAAAAATGAAAAAGACTAGAGACTGACTTAGACTTCATCCTGTTTGTTTGTTCAGGATAACAGTTATAAGTATATGTATACTGATAAAGACGTTGAAAACTATGTAAAATACATCAAGAAGTCAGCATGCTTGGTTTAATGGAAAGTTCCCATGAAAGGTAGTAATAGCAACTATCATTTAAAAATCTCTGTATACACAAGAGGATTTTATATTTCACATCAGTTTAATGCTACAAATGTATAGGTAATAACATTCATTATGAAATGAAGAACACATTGTAAAGAAGTAAAGATAATCATAAAAAGTGGAAATGGTCGTGTAAATTATTGTGTTCTCGTCCCCTAGATTTTCACCCTTAGTTCATGTTGATTACATTCATTCATAGAAATTGAAATTGTATGAACACATATATTTGGTCCTCCCTGCCCTTCGTCAGGTAACTGATAACTTTTTCCTCTGATAGAAAACCATTTTCAGGAGTGAATTATTTGCAGATTTATTTATATCAGATTTAAGTGAACCTATTTCCATGATACAGTCATTCAACTTCTAAACTTTCATTGTTTTTTGAAATGATGGTATCATCTTGCCGTACTTTTGTTCACTTTTGATTATACAATTTAGTTTTGCTTTCTTTAAATTAGCTCTAGTTTATGAATTGAGAAAAAAATAATGCACTTCAATGTTCATGATTTTGGAGTGGTCAAAAGAAACAATGTATATTCTCAAATGTTTAAAATTTGAAATATTTTACTTATAGAGCAATAATACCGCTAATAAAGTAAGCTATAATACTGGTATTTTTTTTATGGGTGTCAGGGAAAAGTGTATATATTCATAGATAAATGAGAAAATGTCAGCTGTGTTGTTGCTGTGAAGTAAGTTGGCATTAATTAAACATCTATTCATTAGTAAAGAATGGCAAATAACATGAAGATGTTTGTAGAATATTAATGACATGCTTAAGGATTAATGGAACCATATTAGCAATTAATGACACTTTAAGTAACTAGATGTATTATCATACATAACTGGTTTTTATTGAAAAGCTATTCTAGAAGTCTGATTTTCTTATTAATGGAACAGTATCACAATATACATATAATTACTGAGTTTTACTTTCTTTAATATTGGCAAATATCTTGATACTACTCATACGTCCAAATATACCTCTCTTAACATTAAAGAGCAATCATTACAAATTGTCCTCTTTCCATTCTTACCTCCCTCTGGCAAAAGGGAACCTTACTTCATGGCACAATTTTCTTTCTACATAATATGATATGATAATTGAGTTCAAATGAAACTTTAAAGAAGTAAAGCAGAACTGTAAAGATATTCATTTGAAAAGAAATTCTCTCCCTCCCAATGTGCAACTTTCCATTTTCTCTTCTGACAAAATAGGAGTATATGCTTAAAATATAGCAGTACAAACGCAGATTTAGTGAAAAGTTAGAAGCTTCATTTTTTAGAGCCCAGGCCAGCACCTCTCCCAGTTCACATCAGACATAACGAAATGCCTGCAAGACCCGCTGCCATTAAGTGACACTTTGAAATAGTGTTTAAGGTGGAAATAGAAGAAAAGAACCCGATGATATTTGGCATTGGGAGCTCTGTTGGGGAGCTGTTTGAACTCAGACAAAACATTTCTCAACAAATCAAACAGAACCTTGTTCAAACACTTGGAAGCACAATCAAGTTAACTGTCTAAGCAGCCACATGGTAATAGACTGAATTATTGAGCACAAACGTGCAGCTTCCGGGTCCTTTACCACATCACTTTTCAATTTGTACTACTCACGGTGGAGCCCATTGTCTCTTGCCTTGGGACTGCCCCATAGCGATTGAGATTCAAAATGTGCTTTACTGGGGAACTTCCCTCTTGTGCTGTGGCATTGCCATGTATGGCAGAACAAAAGTGGCGCTCCTTCCATTGGGAGGGAGGCTCATTTCATTCCCCCTGAATCTTGACTGGTGTAGAAGCTGAAAGAGCCCTGGGACACTGTTAGCAAAAGCTGGAAATATCTTGAGAAGCCTGTCAGTGGAAGCAGGAAGAGCTTCAAGGAGACTCTTATAATATAAGAAGAAATATGATACAAGGGCAATAAGGAAAATGTTATCAGAAGCCAGAAAGAAGAGCAGCAGGTAAGAGTCACGTAAACATTTATAATTGCATATCTCTTGCTGTCCTAACCATTTACTAATATATAGTATCCTTTTTTGTCTCTTGTAAACATTTTTGATTTAAAGTCCATTTTGTCTGATATTAGCATAGCTTTTCTCATTCTTTCTTGTTTATAATTTGTGTGAAGCATTTCTTCCATACGTTAAACAAATTTGTTGCTAGATATAAAGTTAGTCTTCCCTTTAATGTAATAGACAGTTGGAGTTTTAGCTATGTATGTACGTGCATGTGTGTGTAAAGTGTGTGTGTGTGTATAATATACATATACGTGTTTTTTAAATGATTGCACTTTCCAGGATCCCTTGAAGATATACAGTTCTTACCACATGACTTGGTACTACACAAATAGGAAACAAAAGAATTTGGTAATTGGTATATGCAGATTATTTTTATTATTATTATTATTTCTTTTTATTGTTGGGGATTCATTGAGGGTACAATAAGCCAGGTTACACTGATTGCAATTGTTAGACAAAGTCCCTCTTGCAATCATGTCTTGCCCCCATAAAGTGTGACACACACCAAGGCCCCACCCCTATACAAATTCTTTTAAGGAAGTTCTGGCCTTTCTTATACCATATTCTCTGTCCTAATGGATAAGATGTGATCATCAAGACCATTAGGTAAAAAAGACATCTTTAAATCATGAGTTGATTTGAGGAATGAGGACTGTACAAAAGGAATCTGAGCTGAGACGTCGGGGAGCACCATGCAGTTCTGGTGAGTCTACCTCTGAACACCATGTCAATGACAATAAAAATGAATTAAAAAAAAAAATTCCTCTTACTTAAGCTCCTATTATAATCAATCCCAAATTTAATTCTAACCAGTATAAGGACTATCTGAATTGAAATATTTATGCAGTTTTATTCTTTGCTGACCAGGGCTATAATAGCAAAAATTATTTGCAGTTTACTATGTACCAGGTATAGGGCCAGGCACTTTATGGACAGTATCTTATTTAATCTTCAAATTCTGCTTGTAATTTAAATCATTACCTATATTTTATACTTGATAAACTTGAGGGTTAAAAAATGTTAGTACATTACCCTAAATCACATAGTTAAATCCATGTAATTTGATTATAAATCCTATGTTTCTAGTCTGTGAAGGCCTCTGAATCATAAATTCCACCTTATTTAAAGTTTTTTTTTTTTTTTTTGGCAGGGGCTGGGTTTGAACCTGCCACCTCCAACATATGGGGCTGGTAGGCTGGTGCCCTACTCCTTTGAGCCACAGGTGCCGCCCTTATTTAAAGTTTTTTTGCTAAATGATGAAGGCCATGAGATAAACAATTAGCAAAACAAATGTAAACATACACCCATTACCTGCCACTTAGAGTTAGACATTCCCCCATATAATAAAGAAATGTGGTATTTCTATATAGAAATTATTTACTTATGAGTTTTCATGTACACAAATATAAATTTCTTCTTTAATGTTTAGATGTTAAATTTAGCCATTCTTATGATGATCAATAACTCACTCAAATGGAACCCTCATTCAAAGGAAATTCTGGGGGAAGTAAAACAGTAATGTTAATAACCAAAAGTTATAAGGTTTCAGTTAGCCAGCTAGGTAAGTACTAGAAATCTAATACACAGAACAGTGACCATAGTCAACACAAGTCTATCATGAACTTTACATTTGCTATCTTTGAGAATAGATCATAAATTAAAATTTATCAATGTGTGGGGACACACACACACGCATATAAGCATAAAAAATGATATGTGTAGGTATCTGTACATATGTCAAAACATCACTTTGTACATCCTGAATATATACAAATTTTATATCTCAAAGATATTTAAGTAAAGCTACTAAAAGAAATAGCATCTGGGAAGACAAAAGGGAGGTCCTGCTTCCAAATATACCAATCTGCTGATGCATGGTACATTATATACAACGCCATGTTATATGCCGTGATGCTTGTTAGAGATTAAAAAAAAGCTGGGATTTTATATCACAAATTTGTTTTTGAAGCACAGTTAATTTCTACTGAAGCATGATCAGTGATTTCAACAAGAGTTTGGTAGTTTTTTATCTTCTTGTGATAGTGATATAGTCAGTAATCTTTGAAACATGTTGATGATTTAACCCAACATTCTTGCCGTATTTGAATTTTCTTTGACCACTTTGATGGGTGATCTCCATTGAATGAAAAAAAAAATAATAATAACCTGAAAAGATGGAAAATATAAGAACTGTAAGCAGCAGAATCAACTGAGAGGCAAGAAAATAAAAAGCTAAAATATTTTATTAAAAAATGATTTTTATCACACAGGAATGTAACTACATGATTGAGATTGTAGAAAATTATACATCAAAAACCAGCCTCATTTTCTTATTAATCAGTTTCTTGTTATAAACTATCAGTAGCAGTAAAATAAAATTGTGACATGGTAAGTAACATTTTACAGGAAGTTGCAATTTAGAAAATATCTTTATGGAGATTAACAATAATGGTGAGGGATGCTTTCATTTGGAAGTTAAAGTAATAAGTTCCCAAGACAGACTGAGTTGCTTTCCAGGTCAAATAAAAAGTAACAGTGGAACCTAGATGTAAGCCTGGTCTTGGCTTGAAATTACACACAATAGACTGTGATTTTTATACCACCGTTGCAAAGTGTTATCAAAGTACAAGTTCAGAACTAGCAATTTCAGCTTGTTCCACTAACACCTTTCTTCATTTAACTAGCTCATAAGTATCCATTGGGGTCAAGTTGATTCTTTTGAATATTTTATATTAAATAATTTTATTGAAAATATATAATTTCTCTCTCAAGATATAGATGGTAGAACATTTTGGTGTTAGCAAGACCACAATTAGAAACATTTAAAGATTTAAACATGAGTGCTTTGAGAGAGATGGTAAGGAAAGCAGAGACTTACAGCAGAAGGGGAGGAAAACTTCCCTCAATGAAGTCACTGAAGCCAGGTTAAGCTATTTAAACAAATGAAAGCAGTTAACACCCACATTTTGGCCAATGGTTCTAGAAATTGCTAAAACATTTGCACAGGAATTGAAGGTAGTAAATTTCCAAGCAGCAAATGGCTGGTTTGAGAAACTGAACTGCAGCACACGCTGTCCTAGAAAGTCTTGTGTGGTGAATCCAATGAAGTTCTGGTAGAAGTTACAGAAGTTTGTCAAAAAGTTCCCAGACGTGGCCATAGGCTTCAAAGATGATGACATCTTTAATACTGAAGAGCATGGACTCTTTTTTAAGACAATGCTTGATAGGGGACTTGTCATGAAGGGTGATGAATGAAAGAGTGGAAAGCTTTCCAAAGAATATTTCACAGTTCTGCTTTGCACTAGCTCAACAGGAGAGAAACTAAAGCCCTTGGTATTTGTTAAATCAGCAAAGTCACACAGATTCACTGTGCCGGCCACCTGCCAGTAAATCATCTCACAGATGTAACAATAAAATTTCTCCCTCCAAACACCACTTCAAAAATCCAACCTCTTGACCAAGACATCATCTAAGAATTTAAAACACACTACCAAGCCCAAGTCCTGCAAGGGGTCATTTCCAAAACATAAATCTGGGGGCCACTGAGGGAAGCAAGTTAATCTGCTCCATTCTCTGGATGCTGCCCTCCGGATCAGCTCTGCTTGAAATAAATTTGACCAGAAATTCACAAAGGTGATATTTATCTCAACCCATGAGGACGATGTTTTGGTCCATGAGATGCTCCATATACCAAAGAGTCGATTCTGAGTATTTTATTGTAATGAATGACAATGTGGCAGCCTGTAATGAACCTGACTGAGAAGCAATTTTCATCCAATACGGACTGAAGAAAAGGCCAGCATAGAAGTGCATAAAGCAGCTGATGAAGTAGAAGCAGCAAGTGAGGATGACCCAGAATTCGCAGAGACTTCAAAGAAGGCAATGTCAGGTATCTGATAAGGCTGTGGGGAGAAATGCCACCTTGCTGAGTGCTAGAGCAGGTGCCGAGAGTGCTTTCTCCATGCGTGTTGGTAATAAAAATAAGACCAAAAAAAAGACCAATATTGACTTTTTTTTTCTTTTCAGAAAGAATGATTAAACCATGAAAAGGTAGTAAATTCATTAATTTTGTGTGACACTGTAGTATGATTTTGCTACTTTTTGATTACATATGATTCCATACGATATTCCCTAGTAAAAGCTACATAAGAAAGTGAAGTACATGTACATATCAGCACAGTGGTCCTAGTTCCTTATGTTAACCAGTTTTTTTAGTCCTATGGGTAGTCAATTTACAGAGCTTCTACTGTGTTTCAAACTTGTAGTTATTACATATGCTATATCGTTATATTGTTATGATGATCTGTGATCTGTGATCTTAGATGTTATCATTGTCATAGTTTTTGGGGTCCATGAACCATGCTCATGTAAGAAAACAAATGTAATGGAAAAATTGTGTGTGTTTTTGACTGACGAGAAAAATTGTGTGTGTTTTTTACTGATGCACTGATTCCCCATCTCTCTCACTCTCAGCATGCCTCCCTGTGCTCTGAGACACAATAATATTGAAATTCTGCCACTTAATAATCCTGCAAGGACCTCTAAGTGAAAGGAAAAGTCACACTTCTCTTGCTTTAAATCAAAGCTGGAAATGATTAAATTAATGAGGAGAATAAGTCAACAGCCAATAGATACTGAAAGGCAGGACTCTTGTGCCAAACAGACAATTTGTGAATGCAAAGAAAAAGCTCTTGAAAGAATTCACAAGTGCTCATCCAGTAAACAGACGAATGATAAGAAAGTGTAACATCTTACTGCTAATGTGGAGAAGATCTTGGTGGTCTAGATAGAAGATCAAACCAGCCACCACATTCAGTTAAGTCAGAGACTAATTCAAAGTATGTCCTCAACTCTCTTAAATTCTGGAGGTGCTCAGAGAGGTGAGGAAGGCACAGAAAAAAAGTTTGATGCTAGTAGAGATGGATTCATGAGGTTTAGGAAATCACCTCCCTACCATAAAAATGCCATCAGCAAGTGCTGATGTAGAAGTTGCAGCAAGTTATCATGAAGATGTAGCAAGCATCACTAAACTAAACAACAGGTTTTTGACATAGATGAGACAGCCTGAAACACTATCTAGGACTTTCATAGCTAGAGAAAAGAAGTTTACTCTTGGCTTCAAATTTCAAAGGACAGGCTAACTCCTTTTCTGGGGAATAATCAAGCTGGTGACTCTACAATAAAGCCAATGTTCATTTATCATTCTGAAAATCCCAGAGCCTTTAACAAAATGCTAAGCCTACTCTTGCCTGCACTCTGAAAATAGAAGATCAAAGTAAGCATTGCAGCACATTTGTTTATAGCAAAATCTACTGAATATTTTAAGCCCACTGTTAAGATCTACTGCTCCAAAAGATTCCATTCAAAATATTACTATTCATTGATAATGCGCCTAATGATCCAAAATCTCTGATGGAGATACACAAGGAAATTTATGTTGTTTTATGCCTGCTTTATAACACCCATGCAGCCCATGGACCAAGAAGTAATTTTGACTTTCAAGTCATTAATATTATTATTATTATTATTATTATTAGCTATGTCCCCTGGGATAGAGTGCAGTGGCTCACTACGACCTCCAACTCCTGGGGTCCTGGGATCCTCCTTTCTCAGCCTTCTGACCACAGACAAGTGCCACCACATCTGTTTAATTTTTCTATTTTTGTAGAGATGAGATCTTACTCATTCTCAAGCTAGTCTTGAATGCCATGCTTCAAGAAATCCTCCCACTGCAGCCTCCCACAGAGGTAGGATTACAAATGTGAGCTGCCACGTGAAGGCTCAAGCTTTGTTATTTAAGAAATACATTTCATAAGGCTATAGCTGCCTTAGCAATTCTTCTGATGTATCTGGTCAAGGAAAATTAAAAACCTATTGGGAAGAATTCACTGTTCCATTTGCCATTAAAAACATACGTGACTCAAGGATAGGATGTTAAATATGAACATTAACAGGAGTTTGGAAGAAGTTGACTTCTGCCCTCTCAGACGACTGAGCAATTCAAGACTTTAGTGAAGGAACTAACTGCAGATATGATGAAAATAGCAACACAACTAGAATTAGAAGTTGTGTCTAGTGATGTGACTGAAATGTTACAATCTCATGATAAAAATTGAACCAATGAGCAATCTCTCTTGTGGATGAGCAAAGACAATGTTTTCATTAGATGTAATCTACTTCTTGTGATGATAGTCTGCACCTTGTTGAAATGATCACAAAGGATCTGGAATATTCCATAAAATTAATTGAAAGCAGCAGCAGAGGTTAGAGAGAAATGACTCTAATTTTGAAAGACATTCTACTATGAGTAAAATGCCAACAAGTAACATCACATACTACAAAGAAATATTTAATAAAGGGAAAATTCAATCTCTGTGGTGAATTTTATTGTTGCCGTGCTTTAAGAAATTGCCACACGTGTTCCAACCTTCAGCAACCTTCACTCTCATCACTCAGAAGCTCTTGACGGTGAACTGAGATACTCCCTCAGCAAAAAAAGGTTATGACTTGCTGTGGGCTCAGATCATCAGTAGCATTTTTAGCAATAATGTGTTTTTAAATTTTAAGGAATATATGTCTTTTGATTATCATGTGATTGTGCACTTAATAGGCTAGAATATAAATAAAATTTTTATATACATTGGGAAACCAAAAATCTGTCTGATTTGCTTTTTTGTGATATGTGTTTTATGGTGGCAGTCTAGAACTTATTTCTCACGTCTCTGAGATGTGCCTGTTTTCTGTTGACCAGAAACATGTCACAGATCCCACCACCCCTCCAGGGGAGTGTACGTTATAATGGTGCTACTGACTGGGGTTAACTTTAGGGTGATCTGCCAATGGGCACGAAGAAGGAAAGTAGAAAATGATGACTCTTGGATTCATGTCCAGATTTTCAGCTTCCAAATTTCATGGTTTACCTAAGGGTATTTAATCTAACTTTTGATTTACTCCCCCGTTCTTTTTCCCAGGACTGTTTGTGAAAGGGTCTGGTCTGCAAGTTCACATTTATATTCTTGTAAATAACTTGGCTTCCATTGTGATTCAAATTACTGTTCCCTGGAGATTTTCCCAACTTGGACAGATTTGACTTCTATCACCCCTTAGGAGTGCCATGTAAATAGAGACGGCCTTTGGGAACAGATGTAAGAACAAGAACTTGAGGCATCTCACCTGCCTTCCTTTTCTTCTCTTTCAGGCCCAGTAAGGTTAGTTCATGAGAGTGTAGCCTGCAAGAATGTGTTGTTAGGTCCCTTCATTACAACCCTGGAAGTCTCAATGGGCAAACCTAGTGCAGGACACAGCTTTGAAGAATAGCTCAATTTTAACTGAGTGTTCTACTTTATAAGAAAGCAATATATAAAGATAAGATCAGGAACAAATAATTATTCATGACAGCTATTAAGTTGGGACTAAATTCTTTTGGGAAATAAGAAACAACATGAGTTAGGGGACCTATTAATTATTTCATATTTCAAATACTTTATTTTATTTATGTTGTTTATAATTGAGATATATTTATTCTACATATTGATGGGGTAAAGTATTGATTTTTAATACATGTATACATGGTGTAATGATAAAATCAGAGTAATTTTAGCACATCTATCACTTGAAACACTTATAATTTCATTGCTGTGATAGCATTTAAAATTCTTTCTTTGGCTATCTTGAAATACATAGTTCATGCAATAGTTACCCTATTGTGTAATAGAATACTGAAACATATTCTTTGCAATTTCCAATGCATTAAACAACAAAAGAAAATGATCGTATGTGTATTCATATAATAAGATTATCAAAGATTTTTCCCTTCCAAAATTTCAGTATGAGGATATTCTGAGTGTCATATTTTTTTTTTCAAATAAGACATCATTAGTTCTTATCTTAATGAAGTTATCTATTGCTATAGTATTAGTTACATCACTATACTGTAACAGATTACCATAAATGTAGTGACTTAAAACAACAGGGATTTATTTTCTTATAGCCCTGGAGGTCAAGTGACAAAAATGAGTCTTTTAGAGCTTAAAATCAAAGTGTGGTAGGGCTAATTCCTCTGGAAGCTCTTGCCTCTCTCAGCATCCTGTAGCTGCCAGTAGTTCTTGGTTCTCAGTCCTACCACTTCAGTCTCTAGTTTTGTGGTGACACTACCTTCTTCTCTTTCATAGTCAAATCTCCCTCTTTCTTCTTCTCCTTATGATTACACGTTGAACACACTCAGGCAACCCAGAGTAATCTATCTCAACATTCTTCATCACGTAGATGGATTCCCTTCATTTAAATGATGTAGCTTTCACAAGTTCACAGGGATTAGGGTACAGATAACACTTTTATTTTTGGAGGGGTGGTGACATCCTTCAGCCTCCTACAGTTATACGTCATGTACCCGAGCAATTCAAGACACATTTACATCAGAATAAATGTTAAATGAACTCTATTCATCTTGCCAGATTTTTTTTTTTTTTCAGTTAAATGAAGAGGATTTGAATGCTTGATAAAATGCAAATATTTGCAGTCATACAGACACTCATCTTTTTTATTTCTTTACAGTCTTTGGGGATGTTTATCCATGAAAATGAGAACCCAAAGAAATGTTTTAACCTAACACTGCACAAATATAATGGCAATTGTGTTGGTTTCTTAGTCTCTATGAAAATAAATTACTCATAGTTAATATTTTAAAAAATTGATTTCAATTACTGGGTGCATAGACATGCTCATTTCAGTATTCATGTATTTGTTCTAATAATATGATATTGCAGCTTCAAGCACTATTTGGCTTTTAAAACTTCACCTTATGGTGGTCTTTTTTTTTTTTTTCTTTTTCAGGATTTCTACCTGCTCATTTATAAAATGACTTCATTACTGAGAAAATGGCACCGAGCAAAGCCACTATTAATGGCATGCTTGTTTATAGAGTATCAAAGCTACCTTCTACAGCTCAGGAGAGATTTAACATCAAACGTTTTTGAAAGGGATCGAGGGTGTTTCTCACTATCTGTTCTGAACCGACTGACATATGAAACCTTTATTACTATAATACTTTTATTCTTATAGCATGACGAACATGATGTATTTATAGAGCAGTGAGTTCATCTTGTTTAGAGTCATTAGTTAAAGATATTTCTGAGGAAAAGAGGGGAAAGAGAGAACGCACTGGAAATTTCACAGATCTAAAATTTGGAAAACAGGTTTTCATCTCAAACACCTTATTTAGTTTTGTGACCTGGTAAAACAATCAGTGTTTCTAGATCTCATTTTTCTGATCAGAAATAAAAAGGCAATTGGTCTCCATCCTGTCCCTGGCATTAAAACATGCACCGTTAGCCACCATGTGTTCCTCTGCATGTGCCCTCCCTTGCAGCTTTCTCAGGTACAGTGAAGCTCCGCGTTGTCTAGCGACACTGGGTGGCTGCCTTACAATGCCGCAAGTCACTGAGAATTGAGCCATGTAAATCCAGCCACAGCCACACAGTTCCTTCTTTCCTTGCTTTTGCTTGGAATCAACTGCAAGGGAACAAAGGAAGTAAAACTCTGCTTGCTTTGATTTGCTACATGCTGAGGTAGGTCGACAGGTTCTTATTTCTCCCAAGCCACATCTGGGTTCCTTTTCCCTGTTTTCTGAAAGGGAAACATTTGATTAGTTAGATTCATTTTTTATTTTAATTCACTCTGGGCCCATAATAGGATTTAAATCCAAGTTTTATGACCATGACACCATGGGAATAATTTTGAAATACCAACTGAACAGGCCAATACCTTGCATTTGTGACCACGCGTCTCTGAGATAACTTCTCTTTTTGTACAGTATTCTTCGCCACTTGTATCATCAGTGCTCGCTGGAATGAACGCCCAATGCACATGCTTCTTGGTATCTATATGTGTAACAATGAGAAGGGTTCCTTAGACTGCATAAAGACCTTTCTGTCCTCAGGATATCTCACAAGGACAATGCAATGGAACTAATTGCTGCAAATAGCAGAGGCAGATATATGACCTCTGTCCTCAGGGGCGGCCCTCCTCCTGCCTCTTCCTTAAGTAATCAGTGATTAAACTCCTCTGGCAGAGCCTGGCGCAGACTTTTCGATACTAAGACTTCCATTCTGGGCGGCAGTGTCTTTCTTCTTCTTTTTTCTTTTTCTCCCCAGAGAAAGTGATCAAGAGGCAGCTTTCCCTTGAACTTGACTCTCTGTAGTTCCCTGATCTTTAGTCCGGTTTCAGACCTGCACTTGTAGTTCCCTGCGCTCAGCTGTAACTGCAGACTCCAGGGATGGGCTGCTTCAGTTTCCTCCACATGCGAAGGTAAAACTCAGCTTAGAATCCCTTTTAAAAGCCAAAAGACACAGTTTCATTAAAGAAGGACCACTGTACATGCCACAGAGCATTATGGTAATGATTAGAACAAAAGTGATGGTTTAAAGATTGCTATAAATTTCATGTAGCTGTTTCACAGCTATTATTAAGCTTGATTCTGCCAGTGCCTCGGGAGGTAGATGAGATAGTTTTTATCCTTATTTTACAAATGTAAAAGCCAAACCCAAGGAGATTAAGCATATTTCCCCAAGGCTTTGCTTCTAGGAAGTTATCAGAATTGAGAAGTTAATCCAGAAGATCTTGTCCACAATCCAATGATTTATATATTTCACTCCTGGCCTTGTCCTCTTTCTGCTTCCTCCACGAGCCTGTCCTCCCAGACAATCTGCTAATTTTAATTTCATCTGCAGAGGTGGGGGGTATTTTCAGCAGTGTTTCCAACTCCATTTTACTTTAAGGAGATCCTTATCTGTTATCCTTTACTGCCAGTTTACAAGATTCAACCTAAGTGTTACCTGGGTGTTTTGGTCACTGAATTTATTTGGTCACGATTTATTACAGCAGCAGATGAATACAGAGTGTGTGTTTATGGAACTCCACGTGCATGTGGTTCAATCAGATAAATACACAAAAAGACAGACTGTCCCTAGCAGAGGCCAGGCTGGGTTTTCTCTATTGCCACACAGATAATGAGTCAGCTGCCTTCTAATTGTTTGTTTCTTTACTTCCCACTAACACTTCTTCCCCTGGTTTTTTCACAGTGTGTGTTCCCCCTCAAAATTAACAACCCCACTCTGTCCTTAGGTATAATAACTTTTATTTTAAATGTTTCCAGCTGATGATTTCTCTTTGCAGTTTTTAGTGAAGATTGTCAAAAAAAAATCTGGCAGAACTAACTAAGGTCGTTCAAGGTCATGTATTCCCTTCAGTGTTTTAACACAGAGAACATTTACTATGTTCTAGGCACTGTTTCGAGGTCAAGGATGAAACAGAAAACACAACAGACACATTCACTGCATTCACGATCTTTTGTGACATGTGATGCATTCTAAGTCAAGGCTAGTGAGAAGGAACAGACTAAAAAAAAAAAAAGAAAGAAAAGAAACAAAGAAAGAAAGGAAAGTATGAGAACGTCATGATACAGAAGCACAGGAGCTGTACGGTGAGCCTGTTTTTTTTTTGTAATTCCAATACTTTTCAAACTGTTAGGTTGGTGTTGGCAAGAACATATGGAAGGAAATACGAAGAGATCACAGGTGGTATCCTCTCTAATAGAATGAAATATGTATAAAGGACAAGCTCTGGAAATGAAAGATTCACTTTTGCTCATGCATATTTTATTTTTTCCTTGAAAGTTTTAAATTTGGGAGAACTTGCGTCCTTTATTTAATGTACATAATATGCGTGGTGTCCTTTGAAAAAGTGATGCATGTATAATTATCTTAACAGAATTCAATTAGTAGGAAAATATTTTGAACAAGCCAGGTTCATCAGGAAAATGACAAAGTAGGAATTATGTTTCTTAAAAAAAGGCTTATCTACTTTGATGTCTGTGAGTAAATAATGATAGAGGGCAATGCTTAATTTAGGAATATGCTAAGGAGATTAGAACAGAAATATAAGCAATTGATAAGTGTTGCCTGGAAATAATAAATCTTGTTATTGGAAAGAAAGATGATAGGATTTAGGCAAATTAGAGACTTATTTAGGAAGTAAATTCCACAGGTCTTGGGAATTTATAAAATGGGAAGAAGTGAAGTAGGAAAATTCAGCTTAATTCCCAAATTCATGGCTTGGGAAAGTGTATATCTGTAAAGTTACACACCAAAAGAGAGAAAATGAGCAGGAAGAAATGTAGAGTAGATAAATAACAAGATTTTAAATTTAAAAAGAATATGAAGTAAATGACAATTCTACTTTACACCAAAATTGTCCTAATCAGTTACCCATCCATTCCCTCTCTTTATTCCTCGACTTCTTAATCAGCTTCTTCCTGTCAGTATTTAAACACACTGAATGCCTGCCATTTTGAAAGTCTCCTTCCTCACAACCTAACTCCTTGCCCATATTTATAAATCCTTTTCTTTTATGAGTTTTCCTGATTTTCTGGTGTCTAGTCCTAACTTCATGCCCCATGGTTAAAGGATTAAGTACCTTTCAGTATTTTCAACAGGTTATGCTTTCTGCCTCACCTCCAAGTCTGTGCAGGTGTTAGTTCCTCTTGGAACACACTTATCTCTACACACTTCTTCCTTTTCCCTTTGATAATTGTTATTTATTCTTCATATTTCTTCCTAGAGAGAAGAAATTCCTCTAGGAAGTCTTGGGAAGTTTAATCATATTTTCCATAAATGTGAGGTGTATATGTCTACATTGCCTGGTCCCAGTGTTCTCAGTACTAAACTTCAATATGAGATTATTCCTCCTTACTCTTCCTTCTTTCTTCCTTCCCAACATAGGTGCCAGAAATACATCAATATTCATTGCATTACAATTACATCATTACTGCACCAAGATACTTGAGTGGTCCTTATGCAATGACTCACAGACAAAAGACAATGTGTGACTGAAACATCATTGGTTTCTTCTCCTACATTCTGTCTTGTAATCTAACATATACATAATGTATTTGCCTAAGTGAATTTCCTCTGTTATCTTGTGGATTTGCCATATATCAGGAACCAAAAATGGGATAATTTCTTTTTGTTGTTGTTGGGGATTCATTGAGGGTACAATAAGCCAGGTTACACTGATTGCATTTGTAAGGTAAAGTCCCTCTTGAAATCATGTCTTGCCCCCAGAAGGTGTGGCACACACCAAGGCCCCACCACCCTCCCTCCTTCCCTCTCTCTGCTTTTCCTTTCCCCCACTCTCCCACCCCCTCCCCCGTGACCTTAATTGTCGTTAATTGTCCTCATATCAAAATTGAGTACATAGGATTCACAGTTCTTCATTCTTGTGATGCTTTACAAAGAATAATGTCTTCCACTTCCATCCAGGTTAATACGAAGGATGCAAAGTCTTCATTTTCTTAATGGCCAAATAGTATTCTATGGTGTACATATATCACAGCTTGTTAATCCATTCCTGGTTTGGGGGACATTTAGGCTGTTTCCACATTTTGGCAATTATAAATTGAGCTGCAATAAATAGTCTAGTACAAGTGTCCTTGTGATAAAAGGATCATTTTTTTCTTTCTGGGTAGATGCCCAGTAATGGGATTGCAGGATCAAATGGGAGGTCTAGCTTGAGTGCTTTGAGGTTTCTCCATACTTCTTTCCAAAAAGGTTGTAATAGTTTGCAGTCCCACCAGCAGTGTAATAGTGTTCCTCCCTCTCCATAAAATGGGATAATTTCTTACTCCTAAATCAACATCAATGATTAAGTAATTCCGGACCTAACTAGGTTTATTTTTTATATACAGGTATAAATATAAGTAGAACTATAATAGTATAAATATGTTTAAGCTCAAATGTGAATTTAAAAATAGTGTAGAAATATAGGCGGAATGTCATACTTGACAACTAAGACATATGTTTCTCATAGATAGTTCCCGGAAAGATGCATATGTTGGTATATAAATATGTAGGGATATGTACGTACAGCTTCACATAGGCGTGGGTGCACACACGTACACACGTACTACATTACTGAAGAATAAACTTTTTCATATAAGAAAAATGTATAGATAGCTAAACTTTACCTCAATAAGTAAGTAAACTGTTATTGATTTTAAACCTTTACTCATAACCTTGGGTAAATCATGAAACTCAAGTTGCTTAAGTTCTTCATCTACAAAATGAGGATTTATTATTTTAAATAATCTCTTTCATCCTTTCTTGGTTTAATTTTCTGAAATCTCATAAGATCCATTTAAAACGGTTTGTAAACCTACTGATTTCTTAGCCAGAGGACAACAAAGATGGCTTTGAACTTCTTTTTTTAATTGATTCAGGGTCATCAGTAGGAAAACTCACCATACTACATCAATTTTTTTAAAGCTCTTCTGTCGTATTCTTTGACACCAGACTGTCAAATTGTCATCTCAGCTATCACTGAGATGAGCTCTGTTGACTGTCATTGTTTCAAAATCCTTTGTGCTCAATTGTTTGTTATTTTTTGTGGATTGTGGGGAAAAAAAAATAGTCAAAACTGAAAGCAATAATACATTAAATTACCTATAGTCAATAGGGTTCTTAGTGAGAGTGACAAGAATAGCAGATTTTTGGAAGTGGGCTGGACATCACCTGTTTTAGGTGTTTCGTGTCTTGGGTTTAACTCTGTTAGGGAGGAATCAAGTTACTGGGAAATGGGACACTGAATAAGAAGCATAGCCCTGAACATGGACTTTTCAGAGTTCTTCAACTTAGGCAGTATTTCTGCCTTCTAATGGCCTCAACTAGGAGTTGTAACTCTATGAAACAGAGAAATACTCTATATTTCTACAAAGTAAAAAGCAGAGGCAAAATGAAAAAGTGACTTGTCCAAGGTCACAGAAGAAATGACAGATTTACAATTACAAACTAAAGTACCATATTTTCAGCTACTGCTTCTTACATTGATCATCAGCCTTGATGAGGAACTCCTTGATATGGAACTCATATTGTCCATCTGAGTTCATGAACTTTAGATGGTAATAATTTCCTTTTTAACCACATTTGTATAGATTCCTCAAGCTTTTAGAGATATACTATTAAGAAAATCTAGTCTTCATGCTTTGAAAATATTAACCAGGTTTTTTTCCCCATAGTTGAATGCTAAAATATGCTTACTGTATTTGACATAGCTAGTCAACAAGAGAAGGGGGTGAAACCTAATTGTAAGGAGTGTTTCAGCTCCTCTCTGTCAATGACTGATCAAAGATCACTTGCATTAATTCTGTGTTTACCCATTATACATAGTAATTAAATGAATGTTCAAATCTAAATGGTAATCCTTTTTCATGGAGCTATGGCTCCTTTATACATCTAAATCCATTTGTGAGCCAGAAGCTTTCAATGACGCATGAACGCTGCTATGTTATGACTTCAACTGCAGATATAATAGATAAAAGTTTCACAGCTAATATCACCAATGTTCTATTTATGTCATGGTAAACACAACATAGGAGACAATTAGCACTGGCACATAATTATCACCTTCTAAAGCCAGGGGTTAGATACTTTGATTTGAGAATGCAAACTGAAAATAAGGACAAGATAGACGTGGAGTCTTTTCAGTAAAGTGGTAGCATACAGATGTTAGCATGGTCAGAATCCTTTGTCTCTTTAAGCAATAGTCTTACCTAAGGCATGTTAAATGAGCATTTTACTACTAATGTACTGGGTTATAGAGGTATTGTTGTTGGTGATGATTTTAAAACTTTCATGGAGATCCATAATCAGTGAACAGTTATAGCCTTTCATTTTTCTTGTGTTCTCACCTACATCACCAAGTACACAAAGTGCTGTATATGAGAAAATCAATAAATGCAATGCTTAGATGATGAATGTTTACAATTTGCTCTTTCATTGCTACTGTGTCCTAATAAAAACAACACCTAAAAAAGAAAAGTGAGGTTACAAACATAGAACAGATACCTGCCCCCAACTAAATATTTTCCTTATTGTTAAGTACCATAACATTTCATCGCTAGCGTTTTTACCTCATTGCACATAAATTTCAGATTTTACACAACTCATCCACCCCATTCAAAAATAAAATATAGTTCCATAAAGTTGGAATAAACTTCATTACACAGTTGGATAAATCATTTGTGTATTCAACAAAAGCAAACAGTAAATATGAATGAATGCAGCTGGGTTATCTGTAACTATGTTTTCAAAGTACATTTTCATGGATGAAATATCTCAAAAGTTAAATTACCGAGTGTCACAATATTTTACGTGGAACAACTGTAGAAAGTTTCACATGTTTTTGAAAGGGAGGACGATATCATATTCATTTCCAATATGAAAAGGAATTTTTATTATACATGAGTTCTCATTTTTAAGCCTCTAAAGTAAATTCTTTTCAATATTGGGGAAACTGGCATAGAATTAAAGGAGGGAAAGCAAGCCCATTTTGTACCTTCTGAAATGCAGTTTCCTATTGAAAAAAGTCAGAAATCATTTCCCTTGTTAATAATTTTAAAAAGGAAGAATATTTTCTTTTTGAACATTCCTAAAGAATGTCCCAATGGATGTAATTTTTCTATTTTGATAACAGTGAAATGTATAATATTTTTCTTCTTTATATATTGCTAGTGCAAAAAAACAAAAACAAGTCTAATGCATGCCTCACAACGAAAATCCTGTTTTCTTTCCTTTAAAGATACATTTACTATTTGCTAAACCAGACAGAAATGGAAATACCCTGTAGAGTAGCCAAGCACAGAGTAAGATCTCATAATTCTCTATGGCCTATAACACAATGTTATGAGACCTTTATATAAACAACAAAGCCTCTGGGCCAGGGTCACTTAATTTGATACAATGATTATTTCTTCTTGATCCTCATTTAAGTCATAACTTACTATGAATGTCATGTAAGATGGTTATTTTTGTTGCTCTTTGTGTTTTTGTTTTTGTTTTTTTTTTTTTTTTTTGTGGTCAGTGTAAAAAGAACATCACATAAAATGTATGGAAAACCAAACACAGAGAATCTTTCAAAGGGGACCTTAGAATTCATACATCAAGTAGTGCACCATTCAATCCAGAGTTAAGTCACATGCTTATATAAGAAAATGATTCACCATTTATTTTTCCTCAGCTTTATTGAAATATAATATTGGCAAATTAAAATTGTATATATTTGAGATGAACAACATGGTTATTTGATATATGTATGCATTGTAAATGATTACCACATGAAACTTATTAGCATACGTCCAAATTGGAAAATATAAACTCAAAATATTTCCATTTGTTGATGATATGATCTTATATCTAGACAACCCTAAGGACTCCTACAAAGATTCCTAGATATTATCAATGAATTCAGTAAAGTCAAAGGGTGCAAAAAAATCAATGTACACAAATCAGTAGCATTTCTATACATCCCTGATGACTACACCAAGACCCAAATCAAGAACCGAATCCTATTTATCATACCTGCAAATAAAATAATAATAATGAAATACCTAGGAACATATGTACCAAGGAGATTAATGATTCCTATAGTGAAAACTGCACAACTCTGAGGAAAGAGATTCTAGATGCTCCAAACACATGAAAAATATCCCATGCTCATGGGTTGGAAGACTTGATATCCTTAAAGTTACTATCCTTCCCAAGGCAATATACAAATTCAGTGCACTTCCTACCAAAACGCTGATGTCATTTTTCACATAATTATAAAAAAATCCTATATTTTACATGGAACCAAAAAAGAGCCTGAGTAGCAATATTAATTCCATGCTAAAAGAACAAAATTGGAAGTATTACATTACTTGAATTCAACTTACACTACTAGGTTCTATTAACCAATAGAGCATAGTATTGATATAAAAGCAGATGCAGAGATCACTGGAACAGAGTAGAGAACACAGAAATAAATCCATGTACCTACAATCAACTTGTCTTCAACAACGTAGACAGAAAACATATAGTGGGGTTAACAGCTTTTGGAAACAGGTTGTATCTTTATGTAGATGTTAGAGTTATGCCCAAGCTTAGCTTTCCACATGGGTTAGAAGTAGGAATTTTCCATAGTTCCCAAGATCTCCCAATACTCAGCAGCTGGATTCCTTAGAATTCCTATGGATGTCTAGCGTGACTGGCTCTGCCTTTACTAGTTACCAGATATCAACAGGGCTAGAAAGAGCATCACTTCGTGTGAAACCTCATTCAAGTTTAGCTAGTCCCTGAAGCAGCTGTCGGTCTAAGTTTAATATCACTCCCTGCAAACAGGAAACAAGTCTTTCCCCAGTGCCTCACCCCAACCATCAGAGGAGAACTATAGCTTCCCTGCTCCCCCATGGGTCCTCAGTGTATAAGATTCTCCTTACCCAGAAAAGCCCATTATTTCAAACATTTCCCATGGCGCTGTAGCAGAAAGTACAAAAAGGCCTGCCCTACTCAACAACCTGATTGAGTAGTGTTTTTTTTTTTGTTTGTTTTTATTAATAATAAATCATAGCTGTGTACATCAATGTGATCATGGGGCACCATGCACTGGTTTTATAAACAGTTTGACACATTTTCATCACACTGGTTAACATAGCCTTCCTGGCATTTTCTTAGTTATTGTTTTAAGACAATTATATTCTACATTTACTAAGTTTCACATTTACCCTTGTAAGATGAACCACAGGTGTAATCCCACCAATCACCCTCCCTCCGCCCATTCTCCCCCCTCCCTCCCCTCCCTATCCTCCTTCCTCCTATTCTTAGGTTATAACTGGGTTATAGCTTTCATATGAAAGCCATAAATTAGTTTCATAGTAGGGTTGAGTACATTGGATACTTTTTCTTCCATTCTTGAGATACTTTACTAAGAAGAATATGTTCTAGCTCCATCCATGTAAACATGAATGAGAAAGTCTCAATCTTTCTTTAAGGCTGCATAATATTCCCTGGTGTACATATACCACAATTTATTAATCCATTCGTGGATTGATGGGC
>CAUYPK010003214.1:0-37349 GCA_963574355.1 Loris lydekkerianus
TGGCGGAAAAACATAGCCCCTGTCTTAGGTTGCCTGCTCTTGCAGTTTCAGTCTTACCCGTCATGGGGATACAAACATCAATGGTTTGGTCCCTGTCTTAGGTTGACTGAATGCAGAGTGATCTTACCCGTCTTTGGGTACTCACGTGAGAACTTTTGACCCACAGTGGTGTCCTGTCCACATCAGGCCACTCCTGGGGGGCACCCAGCTGGACAGTAGGCCACCCTTCTCTCCACACCAGTGTGGCATTCACGTATGGGTTTCAGCTCCCTCAGCCTGTCCGTGTCGCTGGGATGGCTTCGTTTCCATCCCCGCAGATTCTGTGTTTCTTGGTGGTTGTGTATCTCAAAACTTTCATAATGACCCACATATTAATACTGTCCCTTTTCACTCTCAAAAGTGTCCCTGTTTGGACGTTAAGTCTTCTGCTTAGCTTAATCACAAGGAGATGCTCTTGTATTTTCTTTGCTTCTTCAGGACTTCAGAAAAACATCTCCGGTTTCACAGAGACAGTGCTGACTTGACCTTATTAAATTGCGTGGGGTGAGCCGCTGAATTTGCAGCACGAAAATGTCATCACATGCCCTCAAAACTATAGCCTGGAAGGCCACGGCTCACTCATACGAATTGCTTTCTCTTTCCTCCCTCTCTTTTTGAGAGTAGTTTTCTCAAGGTGTAACTTTTGGTTTTTTGAAATGCCCGACATGCAGGGGGCAGCATGGGCGTTTTCAGGCCATGCCTAGACTCTTAATCCCCCCACAGTAGCCAGACCCTCCTCCCTCCCGCTTTCTAGGTGTTCTTTAGATATTGCAGGTTCGCTGTCATTCTGCTTTTCTGTGATAGGAAATTCAGTATTAAACAAGATTGTCGTACAGGTGTTTCAGCTTTGTGTTCCTGTGGCTTCTCTCTCACTTGAGCCCCTAGACGCTGAGTGCCCCAGGCCTGGAGCCCAGGCCTCTAGTTGGCCTCACTCATGACATCTCTGCACCTGTTGCTCCTGAGACTCAGAACGTCACGATATCCCTAAAGGCAGAGCTTCTCCTTCACTGGGGTTTTTTGCTTTCTTTATAGTAGTTCGAGGATGTGGAATGATGGTGTTCTGATCTCTCTCTCTAGCTGTGATATTTGGTCTTTGTCCCTATTTCCTCGCATATAACTCTTAAAATCTTTGAAATCTTCAAAATGATAAGTGTCTTTTTGCATCCTAATGAGCTGACTGGTGGGAGGCAACCCTGGGTAGCTGGAGGATGGGAAAGACCACAGCAGAATTAGAGAGCCTGGGACTTTCAGCCCCATCCCTCAACCTCAGGCTGAAGCTGAAGGTGGGGCTGATGCCCGGTCACCAGTGATTTAACCCGTTGTGCCTGTGTAATTGAGCCTCCATGAAAACTTGAAAGGCTCGGGAGCTTCCAGATGGGTGAACTCAGGAGCTTCCAGATGGGTGAACTCACGGAGCATCAGGGAGGGAGACATGCCCAGGGAGGGCATGGGAGCTCCTCGTCCTCCCGTTCCCTGTGCCCTGCCCTGGGCATCCTTTCATCTTATCTTTTGTAGTATCCTTTATAATAAACAGTAAATCTGTTTTCCTGTGTGCTGTGAGCCACTTAGTAAATCAATCAAAACCAAGGAGGGTGGTCATGGGAACCACTTGGTCACAAGCACGGTAGAGCAACCTGGGCCGTGTGCTGGCATCAGAAGGGGCGCCGTCTTGTGGGCCAGAGCCCTGCACCTGTGAGATCTGACCCTCTCACAGGTTGAGGTGCAGTGGAAGAGACCCAGCTGGCGTCTGCTGCGGTGCTGATCACCTGGGCAGGGGTGGGTGCCAACACACTTGGTCACAGAAGTCTGTGTTGATTATTGTGAGGTGAGAATAGGGGCAAACAGTTCGTGTTTTTTTCCACTAAGAAATGCCCTCTCATTCGTTAGTATTCATGGAGCTTACACTCCTAGACACCACTGAGGAGGGAAGCAAAACAGAAGGTCTTATATCTGGGGGCATTTGCAGTCACGCCTTATATGATATAGAGAGAGGCAATGTCTCCTTTACATCCACATTCTAAATAATATTAAAGGAGGTCGTGAAGTGTTGGTATCTATCCAAAAAGAATGACTCTGTTAAAAATGCTCAGAAACACCACGTCAAAACAAATCATATCTGTATCTGAGAAAAAGCAAGGACTAGTTGCAAAATATAGGCTAACAGAAGGGGGGCATGCTTCAGACAGGGGAGGTAACAGTTTCATCAAACACTCTGAGCTGCTTTGAGGGCAGTGCTTTTCATCTTTGATCCCTGCCTTGGGCTCAGTGTGAGGCTGGTGGTAAAGGTGACCTCTGACCCCTGTGTTCACGCTCACTGCGCTCACTGTCAGAAGGAGCAGGTTTGCCCCCCCACAGCCCTCTGTTCCATCACATCTTGGATCTCCCTTCGCAGGGAGAAGGCCGTGGGGCTAAACCCTCCCATGTCCACTCTGAAAACAGAACACTGGCTTGCTACAGGACCGTAATTGCAGGAACTTTTCGACTGGCTCCCTCAATTAGCTAAGTTGTGTCACCTGTTATGTTTAGGTTGTCATTTAGCCCAGGATGATAAATGTCTTCTAAGTACTGATTTAAAATCTCCTCCCTGCTTACCCCACCACCACCGCCCCCAGATGGCCGAATGACCAACACTCAGACTTAGGGAGGAAGTCTCATGCCCTCCTCGGAATCAGAAGAGTTCTGGACGTAGCCAGAAGGTCTCACAGTTCTGTCCTGTTGCCTTTTCGGTGTGGGTATACATTTCCCACACAGTCGGTAACCAGGAAACGAAAAAAATGGCAATCTTTTAACTTGTGAGGCTGCCCTACATCTTTCTATCAGTAAATGGTTGGAAATACTGGACAGCTTGGTTTTGTTGGTAAAAACTACGTAAATATGTGGTGACATTGTGATGAAAGGGGGACAATGAAAGCAAAGCTAATTCGTAGTTTATAAATGTTCCTGCTTCCCCAAATTAGCATATTAATGTTGAATTGGGAGTCTTTGTGTTCCCCTTTATTTTGATGTTAGAACAGGAAGTCCCCCTGAAGGTGTGAGCGTGTGGTTCCAGCTGCGGCCGGCAGGTGGCGGTATCAGACAGCACAGCGCCGGCCGGCCGCGCCCCGCTGCCTGCCTGCCAGATGGCCTTGTTCTCAGAATAAACCCAGGCAGAGTCTTATTATCTGTGAGCTCAAAACCGTGTTTTAACCCAGCTAGGGGGAGCTGCCAGGTCCTACTGAGACCACCCGTCACTCAACGCCCTTCTACTCAGAGATATTGCTTCTCTCTTGCAACCTGAAATTGGCAGGAAACAAAAGAATGACCTTGGACTTGCATAATCTGTGGGGCTTTCAAACCAAATTACAGCCATCACGGGCAATATCATTTTTTTCTTGCAACTCTTTCCTGCTGAATTAGCCCCATTGCACACACGTCTTTTTTCTTTCCTGTGTCTGTTCCTCCTTGCAACAACAAGGGCCAAAATAAAATCCCAAGTCTTCAAAACTGGATCGAATGCTTGATTTACATATAAGCCTCAATGTAACAGTTCAACAGACACACACAGAGGATAACCCAGACCTGCTAAATAGAAAGTTGCCTTGAGAGGTCTTCAGTACCCTTGATTGAGCCAATAAATCAATTATCTTGCTAATTGAATTTTATGAGTCAGTTAAGTGATCCTTTTAGACCATTCTTGAAACACGTGTGCATGTGTTTGCTAGTAAGTTATTCTAGATTTATTTCCAAGGGTTCACTGGTAACCTAGCATGGGGAAAAAGTCCAAATTGGTCCTTGTTTGGACAGAGCGGGAGGCAGTTTTCCCCATAATTTCACTGGTGTTTGTAAAAATACCCAAACTAGAAGGTTTAAAAAATGGTTCTATGTTTTTTTGTTTTTTTATCTAGAGTATAAAAAGCTTAAGCTAATTTGAAAGGTTAAGGGTTTGAAGGAAAGCGGTAGGTAATTCAACAAAGAATATATCTTTACTGATTTCATTTTGCACATTTGATCTGATAGTAAAAGCACGCCCCAGATGGTCCTTTAATGCCCCTCTCAGTACTAAGATTTTATGGAACATCTTTCAAAGAGGAGTAGGTGGTGTATGTAGAAAAAACTAAATGTGCTATTTTGGCTTCTGGGGAGAAGGGGGGAGGGAAGCAATTATTTTTAGAATATGTTCTAGTTGCACGCAGTTTTACAAGAAGTAGAAGGGAGTGATTTACCATCAGTGAATCCTTCAGGCAGCTAAAGTCTGGACACACATCGTTCACAATCTTGTCACCATGATCCCAAGAGCACATGTGTAATTAAAATATGCACACACACACATGTGTATTCCCAGTTCCCACACACATTTGGGAAAGGGGCTGCTGAAGGCATATTCATGTTAGCAAAGTTCCTTGGATAAAAAATAGTTATGTTCACAGGTTCTGAGAAAGTGCTGCCAGATCTAGCATTCATTATTCAGAGGAAGCTACAGGGAGAACATTGTTTAAATATAGAAAACAGAGAAAGAAACGAAATTAATCAGGGAAAATTACCGAATCACTGTTAATATAGTAGCAAGGGATTGACTGGGTATACTAACCAAATGTTTCCCCAAAAAATTGAAGCAGAAAAATCATGGCGTTGAACATTCTACCTTGATTTCTTTTTTCCCTAAGGATTTCAAATAATGTTTTAATTAGATTTTCTTGTGATATTAGCCTTGATAAATAATGCACCCACCTACGATGGGGACTAAATTTATTTTTGCTGAGTCCCAGGGGAATTCTTACCCATGAACAGCTCTCTCCTAAGGAGTGTGTGTGCCCTAGAGATTTTCCCCCTTTTGGGTCACACCGATGATTCGATTAAGTCTGACAAACATTGTTCACATTCCAGTCCATATACAAGCAGTTGAATGTCCAAGGAATTTTTAAATAAGTATTATCCTTCATTCAGACTTTTTAGGAACTCAAACAAATACCTAATTTTGGTTGAGAACGGATAATTCCTGTAGCTAGAGCAATTCCTTCCAACGTATTAATAGCAGTAGTATTGGATGTAGATTTCATATACCAGTTTATACATTGATTTAATGAAACATGTATCTACCCTAACAACAACTTTATATGGGTTATTTAAATACAAAAAAAAAAATTAATGATTTCACCCACAAATTCCTGTATGGGTGGGGCTGTTGGCTCTGTTTTTCTGGATTTTTCTGACATCTTGGTGTTTTTTCTCCTCTCTGGTACTTCCTTGAGATAATCCTTCCCACCCGACATCCGTGCCCCCCTTCCTGTCACCCTGCAGCCTCCCACCCACCTTGTGTGATTGCATTTAGCTGAAGCGTGGGTCCCTGCTTAATTACTACCTCAGCAAGTGATGGCGTTATGAGCTTTTTATTTGTGAATTGTGGAATCCATTTCTCATATTAAGGAAGAGGTAAGGTAGTAGGAAGATAAGGCATTTTAAAATTTATTTATTCATTTCTCCATTTAACAGACATTTATTAACCTACTATTTACCCAGCTCAGCTTAGGTGTTGAAGGTTAAATGTGAGCAAAAAAAGTCAGTGCTCTTCATGATGCAGCTAAGCCCCTCTGATACTGGCTGATTTAATCCTCATGAAAATCCTTTAAGAAAGCTAATTTATGCAAAGTTGAAGTAAGTGTTTAAAATCCAAGTGTTAAAAAAAACCCATCCCCTACCCACTCCCTCCCCTCTCCCTTCCTGAGATGTCCTCCCAGTGTTGTGTCCTGTCTTGGTGTTTTTCCTACTCTTTAACCCGTACGCTCCCAAGTGGGTGTCCTCAGCTCAGAATTGTCTGTCTCCAGCTCCAGCTCTTTGTCTTACCACCTCTGGCCTGGGCAGAGCAGCTACTGGGGAATGTTACCTACTGATTCTCTCCTGCTGTCCATGAGGAGGGCAGCCCAAGCAGCTGGCCTTGAATTCTGTAGGTTTGTCAGAATCACGAAAGTGGCCTGGCGTAGGCCCACCAGTATCCCCGTCCAGCCAGTGTCCCCGTCCACGCCACCCAGGAGACGGTCTCTTCCTCTACTTGCAATTTTTACCCAGCCCTCCTTCTCTTTCTGTCTGCCCCGACCATGGACGGGGACAGGGTTGTTTTAGCTCGACATTCAGTGTGTCTCCCTAACTCTATTCCTGCTTTCCCAAGGTCGTCATAGATCCTGGCTTTTGTCACCAACATAGAATTTCACAAAGGCACCTGTCTTAATGACGCACATCTGTGAATACAAGTGTTGGTCTATTTTTTTTGTTTTCTTAGGGAGGCCTCCTTAGGTGGCAGGTCACAACACAAGATCTGGAGGAAAATCTGGACACTAGCCAGGTACATCT
Source organism: Loris lydekkerianus (assembly GCA_963574355.1). Classification (NCBI taxonomy): domain Eukaryota; kingdom Metazoa; phylum Chordata; class Mammalia; order Primates; family Lorisidae; genus Loris; species Loris lydekkerianus. The sequence continues at coordinate 6,364 of CAUYPK010003214.1, forward strand.
GGGCAGGTGACCCCACTGCTCTGTGTGAACAGGGCAGTGAACAGGAAGTGACAGTGACAGTTGTGAGGACAAGATGAGATTCTGCACGAGGAGTGCTGAGCGGGCTGCCTGACACAGAGAGGGTGCTCTGTGAATGGTGGCTGTTATTACGAATGTGTCACCATCGTAAGTTGGTGGCTGTAGGAAGAGAAAATGTCAGATCAGAGTTTAGAAGGGTGTGTCTGAACACCAAGCCATGGGTACAAAAGACACTTGTTTTACGTAGCTGTAAAAAAAACTGTCTGAGATGTTGGGGTTAAAACATTGATCAGGTCCAAAGCTTGGCTTCCTCGGGAACACCCAGGCTGAGCTTCCCATTAGCCATGACACTGTGGAATCTGACTTGGGTTTTCTTCTCCTGGGTCTTGTCTGAGTGTATCTCTTTGCTGCCCTTAGTTTCCTGTCTCTGGTTCACAGACGTCTAACATGAGGCAGTTTCATGCCGATGTCCTCTCCAGAAATGCTCATTAGGTGGTAGGAAAGTGGATACTAAAGATGTTCAGGTCCTTCTTAAAGCACAGTCTCTGAGATGTGTGGAGGGATGCGGGTCAGAGCCGTGGGTACAGGCTCCTGCTCGGTCCAGACTGACTGTGCTTCCCTCCCCAGGACCTCCAGATAGAGCGGGAGAGGAGCTCGTATAACATATCCGGCGGCTGCACGGCCCTGGTCGTGGTGTGCCTACTGGGGAAGCTGTACGTGGCCAACGCCGGGGACAGCAGGTAAGCCGATTAGCCGTCTGGCTCTACTAATTTCCAATGCCTTCTGACGCTTTTTATCCTTTCTCAAAAAAGTCAAGTGATTAGAAATAAGATAATTCTGCTTGGGATTAGGTATTAACCAAGGCAGGCCTTCTGTATCAAATCGAAAATGCATCCAAGAAGCACAGTGAGGCTGGGGCGGCCTCCTGCCCATGCTCAGCAGCAGAGGCTCTGCTCCTGGGACACGTCTAAACCCGCAGTATTCAAGTGGGTTTGGCCTCTGAGCCTGTTTTCCAGTGAAAGCTTAGTAAAGCCGTAGACTGTGAGAGCAATCGCGGGAGCGAGGGGACTTGAATGAAGTAAGATCTGGAGGGCCATCTGGGGTTCCTCACTGGCTCCACTCTGCTCAAGAATCTCCCTGGTCCCCTCCCTCTGGCCCTGGCCCCTCTCTCCACTCAGGGACCTCACGCCGTCCCCTCTCTCCACTCTGGGAGACTCACACCGTCGTCCCTTCCCGGGAGCCCAGAGCGCTCTCTTTTTATGCACCTGCATTTAGAGGCTGCCGTGTCCTCTCTTCCAGGTTCAGCTAAAGGGACTTTTGGCAAAGAGGGTATGTTTAACCCTCACTTTATCCAGCATAGCCAGGGAATAAGATAAACATATTTTAATTCTATTTTAAATAACTGATGCTTCTTCACTTTAGGTGTAATTTTTTGATGACAGACTTTATGAAAAATATTTTAGTATGTTACACACCCCTCTCTTTAGTAACCAGATATGCTGGCCATATAGCAGGACCTTTTCCTAAAGACTAGCTCTTTATTCTAAAAGTGACGCAACTATTGGGCTCTAAACATGTCTTCCTCAAGGACAAGCAGTTTCCCTGGGGCCACACACCTCTCCCCGGCTCCCCTACCTGCTCTGTTCCTCTGCGAGGCCCGACCCCAAGCCCTTCCTCTTCCCTGTCTCCAGCTCATGTGGCTAGGGCTGCCTCTGTAGCCCAGAGGTCCAGCTCCCTTGCGGTGATCGAGAAATTCACCTTCATTTTACCTCCATGGAGGATGCAGAGACTCAGACCCAGGGTATCTCTGTCACTGCGGGTGAAGCATCTTTTCCCATAGGGAGCCACCGGCAGCAGTTGGAGGGGGTTGACAATTGGTGGTTTTGGAAGGTCCATCTATTTTAAAGGAAGATGTGGGGCTTCCATTTTACTCTGTAAGATCCTGCTGGTGTCAAAGCCCATGTTTTCCAGTAGGCAGAGTCTTGTATGAGCCGCTGCATTCACTGAGCGCCTTCTGTTCCCTGGTATGGAGTCAGGGGTCTGGCAAGTGACAGACCCTCACTCAGATGGGTGACTGAATGCAGGAGGGAAAGAGAAACAGCCAGGAGGTGAAGGTGCCCAGGAAGGAGTGAGGCTCAGGGGAGGAGCCGCCAACCAGGGGCCACAGGGGCCACAGGAAGGAGTGAGGCTCAGGGGAGGAGCCGCCGACCAGGGGCCACAGGGGCCACAGGAAGGAGTGAGGCTCAGGGGAGGGAGCCGCCGACCAGGGGCCACAGGGGCCACAGGAAGGAGTGAGGCTCAGGGGAGGAGCTGCCGACCAGGGGCCCCAGCAGGCACAGGAAGGAGTGAGGCTCAGGGGAGGAGCCACCGACCAGGGGCCACAGGGGCAACAGGAAGGAGTGAGGCTCAGGGGAGGAGCCACTGACCAGGGGCCACAGGGGCACAGGAAGGAGTGAGGCTCAGGGGAGGGAGCCGCCGACCAGGGGCCACAGGGGCCACAGGTAGGAGTGAGGCTCAGGGGAGGGAGCTGCCGACCAGGGGCCACAGGAAGGAGTGAGGCTCAGGGGAGGAGCCGCCGACCAGGGGCCCCAGCAGGCACAGGAAGGAGTGAGGCTCAGGGGAGGAGCCGCCGACCAGGGGCCACAGGAGCCACAGGGGGAATGAGGGGACACGCCCTGACCTCCCTCCCTCCTGTCTCTTAACCCACCCTCCCACAGGTGGGCCTGGCTAGAAACTGGGGACAGGTGGCCCAGGAAATGCCCTTCCAAGAGGTCAGAGCCTGGCCTCCTGCTCTGTTCTGGACCATGAGCTGGTTTGCAGAGAAGGGGGTTGTTGCTCTCTCCTCCCGCAGCGCTGGGTGGCAACTCACTCCTGACCTCACACTGGCCTTTGCCTTTACGTCCAGTTCCGAGTCCTACCCAGGGAGTTTGTTACTCGCCGCCCAGTGTCTAAGGGAGTGGCAGCCCCCTATTCCCAGGGGAAGCGCCTTTCACCACGTGCCCTCAGACTCAGAAGCTAACTCAGCTTTGGGCCCAGAAGATCTTTGTGTGAGAGGACTGCTCCTCCACACTCAGCTCCTCCCCATGCAGCCTTCTTGCTTTTACAAAGCACAGCTTCCTTCATCACTCCAAGCTCTTACAGAGCTGTCTACCTAGCCAGAAACCGACCAGTCCCAAGTGTCCATCTTGCCCATTTCCAGATGAGGCCTCCATTTCCTCATGTGTAAAGACGGTGATATTAGACCAGCATTCTAAAAATTATCCCATGAGGAGTGACACTCTTGGAGAGTACAGTGGCACTACAGAGGGTGATCTTTTGATTAGTTTATGTTTCTTGGAGTCATTTTGAAATTTTAATATAACTGAGGTTCCTGAGTTTCTAAGTGTCTAAAAAACATCGTGGTTAATGTGTTATTGCCAATAATTTGAAAAGTCTAGTAAGTATTTTAATCCTTAATAACCCTGTAAAGCACCAAAAGAAAAATTTATCCTACGATGAAACAGGATCTCTAAACACCGGTAAGCTGTATTACATTTGTAGTGTCCTGTCCCCGATATCTAGATATGAATTCTGAGTTTTATCATTCATTGGTTGGGTTTGCTATTCTCACGTGGGCTGAGCTTCATATAACAGCCCCACTCTGAGTTGGTGTTTACAGGTGCTATCCAAACACTCACAGGACACTTCCTCACGAGAATGACATCTGTAGCTCTTTATTAACAGGGGATGCTTGATATCATCTTATATAGGATCAATTGACCAGTTTATATGCTAATAATATAGATATCTGAGTTTATAGAAATATTCAGTTATTCCCATGAAATGGCCACGAAGTGAACTTCGATCGACCTTTGGAAATGCAGGTCCATTATCAACCAGGATGAGCAGTTAGGAATGCGAGGGTTTAGTTTAAACAAATTCTTACAGCTGGCAGAAGGTTCTGGCAACAGGAGCCTGATTAATGACATGCTCATTTTTCTTTTTTATTGCTAGATATGAGCTGTCATATGTTTACTTTAAGTCATGACAGCTTTGACAGTGAAAGTAAATCTTTGTTGTACCATCACTACCTCATGACTATTCATGTGCAGGGGAAGAAAAGCTGCACCCTGGTTTGATTTGGAAGTGGCTACAGGGCGAGAACTGTTTTATCGGTGGGTCAGCCGTGTGTGCTCTGATTCACCATCAGGCACATGCGCGTGTGTTCACTTTGTACTCAGGAAAAGCCTCCTGATGCTATTTGCAGCTTATCATCAGTTTTTGAGCTGTGGCCATCCTCTGAGTAGCGCGGTCCATAGAGGTGCAGGCGACTGGTCCACAGCCTGGGAGACTTGTCTTTCTGCTCAGCTGAGCCTGGTGCCCGCCAGTTCCCTCATTCCTCCCAGGCAGAGGTGGCCAGCGCAACACCTGGAGGTTTGTGAGGGACTAGGAAGGAAGCACTTCAAGCAAAGATGAACCCGCAGTAGGCAAATGTCAGGCCAAGCAAATGCAAACTCTAGTCCTGCCATCTTTGTCATTAGCCCCTTAGGGTCTGAGTGATTCTTCAGTCTAGGAAGGTGCTGCGACTCCATCATAGAGATCATTTTATTTCCAGAGGAAGCAAAGCCATTAATTACCATTTATTTCAAACAGTGTCTGAAGGTTTGGCAACCGAGATGAGGTGAAGCCATGTGGATGAAAGAAAATCATTTCACATTTGTTAAGTTCTTAATTCTACTCTTGCAGACTTGCAATAACAGCAGCCATCAGACTGCGAAGTAGCTCTGGGACGTACCAAGGACTGTGACAGGACCACAGTCCATTCTCTCAGTAGTGCAGGGAGAAGCAGGTGTTGTTCATATCAGCTAAACACAGTTTTCCACAAACTGAGCCAAGGCACCCAGCAAGGTGAATCGATTTGCCCCATGTCCCACAGCTATGCAGGAGCCAGGCCGGCGTCCAGCCCCAGCCTGGGAGCAGAGCACATTGTCCTGGCCCTCTGCACTGTGGCCCGGGCCCTCCATCTGTGCCAAGACTCACTTGGTGGGAGTGGTGGGTATTTTTTCCATTTTAATATCTCTAAGTCAAGAATTTCTAACTAACATTCCCCCTCCCCCCCAGTACGTATAAAATAGTGGCACACCTTATCAACAGCAGCGTCGCAGCTTCCACCTAAGGAGGATGACGGAGGCACAGGCTGCATGTGAGGCCACTTGGTGTGCACGGCTGCAGTCAAGTGAGTGAGCATTGGGGGGTCTCCTTCGTTCATTTATGATATAGAAAAGGATGTTTTCTCAAAATGGGTCTACCCTCTTCTTTTAGGGGTCCCAAAGTACTGAGACTATTTCAAATGTCATGTTTGGTTTTGATGATAACCTATTGAAAATAAGGTTCAAATAAGCATTTTCTGGATTTTCTGCATGACTGTTCCATCAATGATTACTGCCATGAATTCAGACCTCATTTTGTTGCAGTTTAGGATTTCTTTGGAAGCAAGAGTCTCACAGACTCTCAGGAATAGAGGGTCATCTTCCCATGTTGGAGGGTCCTCCTAGGGAGAGCTGGGGAAGGTGGAGTGTGTTCATTGATTAACTCTGTGTGACAGGGTTCCATGAAGTGTCTGTACACAAAGCTGTCACAGTCCAGCCAGGATGGCTTTAACCTCAGGTTCCTTTCAGTCATTTCTAGTTTTCCAGACTTCTGCCCATATAAGTGAAAGCTTTCTGAGTTGGTTGAAAGGTGAATTCCTTTGCAAAGTCTGAATTTTCCTGAGTGTAGGAGTTAGGTATTAAATAAGACTTACATTTCTATAATAAATTCAAAACCAATTACACATCTGTGGGGCCCTCTCAGGCTTCTCCCCTTTACTGGAAGTAAGATAATGAAACCCTGTAAGTGCCTCCAACCCAAGGGAGGATAAAGATCAGTTCATTGCACTGTATGTTCCCGGATCTCACCGGGCCTGGACGGAGCCTTCCCGAAGCTCTTAGTTGCTGGTAAGTGGTGCCCTCCCCACACATGTGCCGTGAGCTGCTGCTTTGATAGCAGCCTTTCTGAGTTCAGAAACAAATCTGATCTTCTCCCACTATGTTACATTCACTATACTACTCATTTCCTTTGACATGTATCTGAAAAATAGCATAGAGAGAAACAGAAATTAACTTCCATCCTCCAGGATGAAAGCTGCATTGCTGTTTCTTCCCTTTTGCTACAGGAAACCCCCTCCCTCCACTTCTTTATAGTATGAATTTTACAGAATCCCTTAGCTATACCCACAACCTGTGGAAGGGATTAGCGTAGAAACCCAGTGAGGGTTTGCAGTGATCTCTACTCTTCCCAACCAGCCACTCACTGTCTACACACAAGGCACCGAGGGCCCTTTTCTCCCTACTTCTTCCCTATCTCCTCCGTGTTTTCAGATCTCTCCCCGACACCCCTTGCCCTGAGTCAGTGGTCCCCAGATTGTGGTCCCCAAACCAGCAGCAACATCACCTGAGGACTTGTCAGAAGAGTGAACTCTGTGGCTCTCTCCCAGACCTATTGAATGGAAACTCTGCAGGAGAAGACCATAATCAGTGTTACAGGTGATTCTGACCCGAGCTCAAGTGCAAGAATAGCTACTCTAACGTCCACCCCTGGACATCGGAGAGAGCCCGGAAGGAGCTGGTCTGTGGACAGCAGTCCCCCGTCGTGAAATGAGAAAGCTCTTCATAAGTCCACCCCTGGGCATCAGAGAGAGCCCAGAAGGAGCTGGTCTGTGGACAGCAGTCCCCTGTCGTGAAATGAGAAAGCTCTTCACATGCCATTTTCTGTTGGTGACAATTTAGGGAAGGTTACATTTCACGGAAACAAGTATGGACGCTCCAGAAATATTTGTATCCCAAAATGACCCAAGTGCCAACCAAAGGTCCCAGCACATCACACCCACAAGGACACTGTGAGATAATAAAGCCCAGAGGTTGGCCTGCAGAGTCCTGGTGCTGGGGTTGGACCCTCGAAGCATTCTCGTTGGGTCGGTGTACCCCACCGCTCCTCCTGAGGCTGAAGAGTGCAATTACAAATGAGCAAGAGTTTTCCTCTGCTCTGCCTCAAATGTCATTATGCTGCCCACCCATTAAAGCCCAGTGCCTCCTTCCTCTGTCTCCTGAAACACCTGCCTTTGCCACCTCCTGCACTGGAGAAGGACACCCGATTGCCTGCCTAAGGGGCTGACTGTAAGTGCATGAGGACGGGGCATTCTCTGCCTCATTCCCAGTGGCCTTCCCAGCACTCTGGGCCCAGCAGATACTGAGCTCATGGCAGGTGTACAGGCATTTTTATGAATGCTGCTCCTCCCACGACACTTTACTCAGCTCATACCTGACCTTCACTTTGAGGCTCTGGCGTTATGATAAATGCATAATGCATTGTACAAGTTTAACATAAGTAATCTTAAGACAGGCTGAGGTGTATTTATATATGATCCATTCATGGAGGCTATTTTAATTCTGTTAAGGATGACATCAAGGGGAGGAAGTGAGCTCAGATAGAAGCCACTGGGAAGGCTCAGTGTGTAGGGCGCCACCCACATACACTGAAGCTGGCAGGTTTGAGCCCAGCCCAGGCCTGCCAAACAATGACAACTGCAGCCAAAAATAGCTGGGCATTGTGGTGGGCTTCTGTAGTCCCAGCTACTTGAGAGGCTGAGACAAGAGAATCCCTTAAGCCCAAGAGTGTGAGGTTGCTGTGAGCTGTGACGCTACGGCACTCTACTAAGGGCAACATAGTGAGACTGCCTAAATTAAATAAATAAATAAAGCCACTGGGAAGAGCTGCAGACACCCAGCCATTGACCAAACTGATGTCATTCAGAAATCCCTACAACATAACTATGACAATTTAAAAATAACCTCAAAAGAACAGAGGTGGCTATCCCACCTAGTTAATATAATCTTTCTTCTTTAGCATGAAGTGAGCCTTGCTTTCTGTGATGAACTTTCTAAAGACAAGCTCTTGGTGGGGTGTTTACCTATAGGCTTGTTGTTATTCCAACGTGCCCCTCTCCAGGATGAAAGGGGATCATAGCTCTTTCTTCACTGCCTTTGACAGTTGAAGCTGAACTTACTGCATTTCTCCTAAAACTTACAGTAACAATATTAAAGAGATAATTGGTGTTTGGGCTTTTAAAAAAAAAGAGAGAGAGAGAGAGATAGTGACATCTATGTTAAAGTTTCATCAAACAATGGGGAAAATGTGCGAACAGTGAATGAAGACACCATTACTAATTGGATCTAACATGAATTCCCCTCTCACTGGATGCCTCCTGGTGGCCAAAACTGCTAATTGTTTTCCAAAATCAGTTCCCCAGGGCCTGGGTGCATGAGATGGGAGACAGCACTCCCTGGCACCCTGCCTGTGCTGAGCAGACATCTCTGTGGGATGCACAGTGGGTCAGGGGATGCAGGCCCTAAATCCCTTAAGGGACAGATAATAAATAGAAAGTCATCTGTGCACTCACCTGGGGGACTTGAAAAAGCACTGTGGGCCCTGTTCTGAGGTTACTGAGTCAGAATCATGGTGCTGAGGCCAGAAGTCTTTATTATGTAAGATCACCCCAGGTTCTCGTGGTATAAGCACCATGGGGACCACATGTCTACTCCAAATGCCCCCCTTTGATTTTTTACTGATGAGGAGAAGGGCCCACAGAAATGCCTTTCTCAAGTTTGCACTGGTGGAGACTCGTGCAGGAACCCAGGGCATGACCTGTCTGTGAAGACTCACTCGGCCCTGTGGAGATTGCGCCTGGTGTCTGCTCAGCAACAGCAGCTTCTAGGCTGGACTAGTGCTCCTGCCCTGCGGTTCCCACCCAAGGCAGTGGTGGGGCTGAGACCCATCTGGAATAACACTCCCGCCTGGTGGTTCCCACCCACAGACAGTTGGTGGGACTGCAACCCATCTTGGGGAGTTGTTACAAACTTGCTTTCTCCCTGGTTGAAGTTTTCAGCCATTATTGGGAGGGAAAGAGCCTAAGAATAAACACAGGATCCCTCCCTAAGGGTGTTAGCCCGTCCCCCAGTGACAGCCTCAGCTGGCTTGGGCCCCTCATGTGGGAGGAAGAGGGTTTCCTCTTCAGTCCTGGCTGGTTCAGTTGGTGGCCTTGGCTCAGGTCCCCTCCATGCCACAGGCTGATGGTACTGCTCTTTGACTTAGCAATGGTTTGCTTTAATAACTCAAAGCTTAAATTGGTTATGACAAAAAAAAGATAATGTAAAATTTCTTAAATTAGATAAAATCTAAAATAAAATTTTCAGAGAGCAGCTAAGGTCAGCGTATAGCTAAAGTGTGCAGTGGCTGTCTGGGGCTTCTCAGGTCCAGAACGGGGCAGTGGTCATACGTGGGCTATTACAAAAGTTTTGAGATACACAAAAATCAAAAAACATAAAATCTGCACATTGAAACAAATGAAGCCATCTCAGCAACGTGGATGAGCTGAGCAAGTTGACACTTGTACAGGTGAATCAGAAAGGACAGTGTCAGTGGAGTTCCTTGGAAGTGAAATAAAGAATCATAACACAGGCTGTCTTAAAACTTCTGTAGTGACCCAAGGACACGTGCAGTTGGAACTCACCTGGGCCTGAGTTTGAATTCTAGCTGCACGACTTATAGGATGACTTTGGCCAAGGTTCAGGACGCTGCTAAGATGTGGCTTGCTCATCTGTGCGATTGCAGACGGCCTGCGTGCTTACTGAGCGCCAGGCTCCACCCACGGGCCTTTCTGCGCCCTCCTTAACACAGCAGTTCTGCACTGGAGGCTATTAATGAGGTTCAGAAAGGCCCAGGGGTAGAGCTTAGCATTCAGTAAGCACTCAGGCCATGTGAGCTGCCAGCTGTATTAACATACTGCCGACCAGTCCCAAGTTCCCTGTGATAGGGATGGTCTCTGTGTAAAATTGCTGGGCAAGAATGTGTTAAGATGTCAGAGGCACTGAATGATTCTGCATTATAAGCAGCTGAGAGATGAGAAGAGGAGAAAGACTAAAGCAGGCCAAATCTGGGACAACTGGGAATTGCGACTGGGAGAAATGGATCAGGGAACAGCTGCTATGTTAACACATTGTTGACCGGCAGGTTTATTCAGAAACTATGTTAACTAGTTAACTCATGGCTGGTCAGCAATGTGTTGAATTAGGAAGTCAGAAATGTAGATACTGGTTAAAAGGCAGGGTCTGGAGCCATGTGGCCCAGGATTGAGTCCCAGCTCCTTCACTTACTGTGCAGCCTTGAGCAACTTACTTAATTATTCTGCATTCCAGTTGCCTCATCGGTAATATAGGAATTGTAGCCACTGCCACGCCATGGAGTCACTGTGAGGAATAAATGAGTTAATTCGATTCGATAAATATTTGCAGGCTTCCTGGGTGCCAGGTACTGTTCTGGGAACTAGAGACTTAGTTAATAATGAAGACAAAAACCTCTGTACTTAACGAACCCCACAATGCAGTCGGGGGAGACTGCTAAGTAAGTAAAATCAGTGAAACGTGTAATTTGTGTAAAGGCATTAAACATGGTGTGCTCATCAGATGCAGTGGAGGTGTTTACCTGCCTGCCACGGGGAGAGCCCTGAGTAACTGGGTAATGATGTATTGATAGGGGGTATCAACCGCGCCTATCAATACATCATTATTCCTGCTACTGCACCTGCTACAAACAGTAAACATTACCCCTGTGGTACATTTTAGTTCATTATAAAAATCAGATGCAAAATAAAATGAGTTATGCATTACAGCTTGAATTGCTTGAATATGAAAGGGCTACAAGAGCTTTTGGGCTATGTAGAAGTTTCTGTCATGAACTTTGTCAGTGGCCTTCCTGAGCTGCCCTAGGACCCCAGTGTAGAATATAACTCACCTCAGCCAGTGTTGCTGGCAGATATCAGCTCTGGACCTTACAACTGTATTCTTAGCAGATTGGAGCCAAATCTGAATTCAAGTTGGTACCCTCCCTAGGAATGTGCAAGTGTGCACGCTCGCACACACGTGTGTGTATATGTGTGTGTGTCTAGTTTACAATAATTAGATTGCCTTGGAGTGCACTAGACAACCTGTAATATTCTTTCCAGCTCTCAGGTTTTGTGATTTTTAAGTTGTTGTTGTTGTTGTTGTTGTTGTTGTTTATTAAATCATAGCTGTGTACATTGATATGATCATGGGGCATCATACACTAGGTTCATAAACCATTTGACACATTTTCATCACACTGGTCTGTATGATTCTCGCTTGGGGTAAGTTGTTTTTTTGTTTGGTTCAGTTTGTTTTTTAGTGTTTTGGCAAGCAGTGATTGTCTCTAAGTAACACAAAAAGTTGATTTCCAGCAAAGCCTCCAGGCTCTGAGGCATTCAAAAAACATAGGAGGTTTTTTCCTTTTTCTTGCAAGGTTTAACTGTGAAGTCGAGGTCTCTGCTTTCTGGGGAGCTTAGCTGCACCACAAGCCCAGTTTCACCCCTTGGCTGGAGCCCACCCTGACCCCTGTGCTGTGCTTTGTCACTGGGCTGGTGGACCCTGACTTCTCTTTTCTGGTGGCAGAGTTATACAGTGGGAACACCTTCCCTGCTGGGGGAGTTATATGGTGGGAACGCCTTCCCTGCTGGGGGCCACCAGGCCTGCCTGCAGAAACGGGCTTCTCACACTGATCGGGCTTCCTGTGCTTTACTCCTGTTTTGCAGCTTTTCCCTCTCAAAGATTTGGGGCAGTTGTTTTCCCTCACCCCACACCCTCCAGTCTGTTCTTTGAGATTCAGAGCTGGCAGATCACAATTGCCACTGACTTCCACTGACACATGGTCCTTCCTCCAAGCACACTGCACTGTCTCAACACTGCTACACTGTATCATGTACTTTACAGACACACCCTTTAGGTAAGTGAGACTGTGGCCAGAGGCCCACTGCATAAAACAGACAGAAGGCTCAGCACCCAGAGCTCTGTGGTTAGGGCACCGGCCACATGCACCGGGGCTGATGGGTTCAAACCCAGCCAGGGCCTGCTAGACAACAACAACAAAATAGCTGGGTGTTGTGGTGGGCCCCTGTAGTCCCAACTACTTGGGAGGCTGCGGCAATAGAATCGCTTAAGCCCAAGAGTTTGAGGTTGCTGTGAGCTGTGATGCCACGGCACTCTACTAAGGGTGACATAGAATCTGTCTCAAAAAACAGAATAAAATAAAATAAAATAAAAAGCCCAACAAACTAATCTTCATACAGATGCTTAAGCATGTATCTGGTGGGCAGTCTCCAGCCAAGCTAAGTCTGTTCAGGCCACAGGCTGGCTTTGTGGCGACTGGGCAGCCACACCCTTTCTCCCTGAGCTGGAGAGCAGTCGTCACAAACAAGCCACTTCTGTGTGTCATGTCCGTCACGATTCTGCCACATACAAGGCTGAAGTGGGGTTCAGTATGGGGGCGTGGCTTCTGCAGTCGCCTTGTTCACCCTGAAAGGTACAGCAAGTTGACCAGAACCTCTGGGGTCGCTGCTTTTCTGCGGCGGAGACACAATTCCTCTATTCCAAGGCTTTAATTGCTGGTTTACTCACTTGCCAGCAAGCAATCTTTGGGTCGACCCGACATCTCCACAATACGAGAATTCTTCAGGGTTCACACTGGGAGTGTCCCGCAGTGCTGGAGGACAGGAACCCCTAACATGTCTGTGTGTGATGTGCGAGTAAATGAAGTTGTAAACAAGCTGTGCAAACCAGTGCAGGCAACAGTCCTAAAAAGCCACCCAGCTGCCCCGTCTTGTATTGCTTGGTGCTTCACAGGATTCACATTTTGCCATATTCAGCTTCGGGGATATCTCATTTCTTCCACTGGTGTCCTCGGCCCCTCCCCCTCCCCTCCCCTCCCTCTCCCCTCCCCCTCCCCCCTCCCCTCCCCCACGTCTGTGCTTGTGCCTCCCCGGCTTCCTCCTCAGAGTTCCCACCTCTCCCTCCTAACCTGGTCCACTTCACGTCCCACACGCTCCCTCAGATCTGCATCCCCTGGCTCCACTTCTCCCCTCATGATTCTGTGGTTCTGTCCCTGTCACTTCTCTGGAACACACCGCCCCCCGCCCGCCACATGTCCCGCCGTATGGTCGCGCTCACTAGCTGCTCTGCCACCACACAGAGCACCCTGTTTCTTCTCCTTCTGCCTGCTAGTAGATGACAAGCCAGGATGGTTTGGGGGTGCACACCTCAGCCTTGCCCCCTCCCGCGCGTTCCACCCCACTGGCCTCTGTGTTTCTTATGTGGAATAAACATGTCCTCCAGGCCACTGAGAGACTTAGGCTTTGTCTGTCACTGCGCTAGCATTGCCTTGCCTAGAACACACACTTACAGAGAACAGAGAGGTGAAAGGCGGCCTGGTAAATACACACCCAGCTCCTCCTGACATCATCTCTCTGCTCAGCTCTCAGGACTCCACTCTCTCTGGGTTCCTCCTCCTCACACCTAACCCTGAAATGCACCTGCACCTGCTGTCTCCCCCAGCTCATGTCATCAACCCTCCCTCTGCAGAATGTCAGGGACTGGACTTGATCTTCCTTAGATTGGTCCCTGTGCATCCCCTGCAACCCAAGGGCTTGGCTCAGAGAGAAATCGCTTTCCAGGTGTTTGCCAGGGAGGGTGACTGTGGACTTGCCGTCTTTGGTGCTCCTGAAAGATTCTGCATGAGAGACATAGTTCCTGGAGATTGTCCCCAGGCCTCACAGCCTTCTAGAAACCCCCAAATCTGTCCCTGGATGAAGCCCAGACCTCATGTGTGCATGCTCCCCAGGCGGGTTTCCATCCTCAGAACACCCCTGTTTTACCACACGGCCCCTGTGTTCTACAGACCACAGAGGACTCTGCTCGTGTGCGCACTTTAGAGAAAGGCTGGGGAGTGAGGACAGGGTAATCTGGGTTTGTTCGGTTTTTTCATTTTGGACCCTGAGTTGTGTAAAGAGCCTGGTTGTCTGTGTGCCTGTTGGGAAGCATTTGTGACCCACTTCTAATAAATGTGAGGGGCTCACAGAGCATGTGTTTTGTGCACCTCTGAACTTAATTCCTCCCTCCCTCTGAACTTTCTAGTTTTATTTTCCACATATGTTTATTTTTATTTTATATCATTTGTGTATTTATGTAATCTCCCTTTAAATGCTCTCTGGAGTAAGAGAAAGTATGAATAAATAAGATATCCTGCAAACCTCACACTTCGAGTGTCCAGAACTAAAGGAACTTTTTTTCTTCAAACAGCGCCCTTTCTCCTGTGTTCCCAATTTGGGTCTAAGGTACTACAGAGCCCCCATCACTTAACCCAAACACCCAGGATGATCTACCCTGACCCACCTGCTCCCCTGCCCTCCCCCAACATGTCACCAATTCCTATCAATAACCAGCTGCATCCCTATAGTAGCTTCACCTGGGTCCCTTGCAGGGATGTCTCTGGTACCTGGCCAGTCTGTCCTGCAGACCGCGTCAGCATGGGCTGGGCACCACAAACCTCCTCATGGGAGGCCCTTCCGCGGCTGCTGTCCTCAGCATCAAGTCCAGACTCTTTGGCCTCTTTCTCGTCTCTGCTTCACCAGTCACTTCACAGCCTGAGCCGCACACACAGTGTCCCAGAACCAAGCTGTTCCTGCTCCTTTATAACACGGTGCTGTGTGCCCTTTCCTTCTGGTGTCTCCTAGAGGAGTCAGCTTGAGCGCCACTTCTCCTGTGGTCTTTCCTGTCCCCCACCCTGCCCCATCCCAGACAGACACCTGTTTACTGAAGCCCTTCTGTGTGCCGAGGGTCCCAGGGTCTCCCCTCTGTGAGCCGTCACCTCACTTTTCACACCTCAGTATTACTGGACCTCCCTCTCTCTTCCCTAACAGGCCAGAGCTCATTTGTAGGAGGTATCAAATCCCCTCAAAGCTCTTCCAGAAGTAGGCTCAGCTCTGCATAGACCCTTCCTAAAACTGCTTCTAAGCAGTATTGCTGTTGGAGAGCCACACGGCGCTTCCGTTGCAGACCTTCCCGTATTCTCCAGCAGAGCCTAGACAAGTTAGACAAGTAGCCGCAGAAGTCTAGGATGACTCTGTTAGTGGCAGGTGCACCGGGACCTGGAATAGGATGGACGCCGCTACTTTCGAAACACACCCACTCCCAGTCCCCGGCACCCAGAGGCGCTCAGTGAATGTGGCCTCCACTCCCACCCCAGCTCCACCCCGATGCACATCCTGTCCCCCCTGGCTCCAGACCTCACGTGGGAGTCCTCTTCCCTCTTACTCTGATGTCCCGTCTGTCAGGCACTGTGACATCTGTCACTGAACAGTAGCAACAGGCCCTGGCTTTCCTCTCAGCTCTGTCCTGTATCACTGCAGCTGCCACACACAGGGGTGGCCTTTGTGAGAGAGGAACATCCTGCTCCAAGCCCTTCATGCTGACTGGCAAGCTCACCTGAACTCCTAGACACGCGCACGGCCCTCACTCCCTGTCCTTGCAGGCTGAGGCCCTGCCATCTCCATCACACACCTGCCCTGCCCAAACTGCCTGCCCCCAGCTGCCCCCATGGCTCCCCCCACCCGTCCCTTTGGTCTCAGCCTCCGTGCCCTCCTACTACCCCCGACTGAAGTGTCCCTCTCTGTGTGGAGGGGGGTGGCCCTGGGCTGTGGGCTCCATGCAACACAGCCTGACTCCGCTTCCCTGCCTGACCTTGCACCACGTGGCACCTGGCACAAAACAGGTGCTGGGGGAGTATTTGCCTGGAGAAACGAAGAAGGGGAAGGAAGAAACATCTTGAAGGCTCTAATTTGGTGGGTTAGAGTGTGGTTCTCTTGGTGCTCCCCTTACACCCAAGGTCACATGGCTTTGATTCCAGTTTTTAGGGTCATGCATTTTGATTCCTTTGCAAGCTGAGCCTCCAGACGCACAGAATGTTTTTGGGTGTCTGTCACCCAACACATGAGACAGATTTGCTCCAGACTGGTGGTCTGGCTCTGTCTAGCGTCTGCAAGCGTGATCTCCACTCGCTAATTTAGGGCACACCTAGATTTCCAGCACATGTTTTCCCCCTTGGCAAAGCAGGACACAAGCCAGGAGACTTCAGTGTCCCCAGACAGTGCCTCTCCCCAGCCGGCTCCGTGGTCTCGTGGGCCCATCTCCCTGGGTGCACACTCACTTTTTCTTCTGGGTCACTCCCATTTGTTCTCATTTCACTATTTTTGTCCCTAGCAATTGTCTGGATGGAAATTCACTAGAGTTCAACACTTTTTATAATGTATTACTGGATCTTAGAAGAAGAGAGAGGGTGGTCACCCCGGCCTGGGGTGGATCCCAGACAGGCCCAGAGGAGGCTGACCCTGGGAGGGTGGCAGAGCACCCCTGGGCGTCCCGCTGTGTCAGAGCAGTGAGCACAGCCTGGTGGAGAGAGCCCTGAGGGCCAGGACCCGAGTTCTGGTCCAGCCAAACTCCGACCTCCCCATCTTGGTTTCTTCATCACTCATGAAACACTTAAGCTAGTGACATTTCTGAGCCCAGAAGCCTCTATGAAAAAACGTAATCTGCCCCATCTCCACACCGTGTGCCTCTAGTGAGTGTTCAGCCAGCTGCAGTGAGCTCTGGGTCACACTGGTGGTGTCAACTTTGTATCAGTCGAATGTCCTGATTAGGAGGGGCTGAGGACTGGCAGAGGCTGGGGCAGCTCAGTCAGGTAGTCTCGCAGGGGGTAAGCAGCCCACCGGACCGCAAGAGGGGGATCTGACATCGGAGCCCCACCCCTGCGGCTCTCACTCCCACACACTCACCCCTGCAGCTCTCACTCCCACACATCCCTGCTGTTCTTACTCCCACACACCCCTGTGGCTCTCACTCCCACACACTCGCCCCTGTGGCTCTCACTCCCATATACTCACCCCTGTGGCTCTCACTCCCACACACTCACCCCTGTGGCTCTCACTCCCATATGGCTCTCACACCCATATACTTGCCCCTGCGGCTCTCTCTCCCACACACTCGCCCCTGCGGCTCTCACTCCCACACACTCGCCCCTGCGGCTCTCTCTCCCACACACTCGCCCCTGCGGCTCTCTCTCCCACACACTCGCCCCTGCGGCTCTCACTCCCACACACTCGCCCCTGCGGCTCTCTCTCCCACACACTCACCCTCTGGCCACAGGGCTCAGCCCACAGGTGCTGAGCTCCTCAGTGTGCCCTGCGGCAGGTGGAACAGAAAGGCCAAGGCTGGGAGAGGTCAACTGGCCACCTACAGTGGCCAGTGACAAGTGAAGAGCTCAACTATGGTTCTCCTGACCCCTCACAGCTCCCAGAGTGGGAAGCTGGGAGGTTTCCTTACAGACCAGAAAAGACCGCTGGGGATCTGGGAGGCAGCTTGTGTGGGGCTGAGTAAACCCCCATCTCACTCCGTCCATGGTGGCTTCAGGCCAATGGGCTCTGAGTTGTGTCCTCATGGGCAGAGTTAGGATGACACCTGCACCCTAGGGCTGCTGCACAGAAGTCAGACGCAGTGCCCACCTGCTTGCAGGTGCCGTTTAGACCGCACTGGTTACTTGTCCTTCGTAAGAGGAAGGGTTGAGTCCTCCAAGAATCTTCAGGTCCAGGGGGACTTTCAGCCCCAGTTCCTCTGGATCCCTGCCAGAATCTCCACTTCTGGCCGTCAGTGTGTTCACCCTTCTCTGGAACTGGGGCTGCCCTATTTTTATCTCATTTCATCACACACAGTCCTCTGAGCCTACGAGATAGTCTGTAATTGTATGAAAAGCCCGACCTTGGGGAAAAGTGGGCATCTGAAGCTTCCTCACCAGCATGATGTATTTCTGAGTATGAGGTGGCCGGGAAGTCCTTAGTCTTCTGGGGCCCTGCAGCCCTCTGGCTCAGGCAGACCACTGCAGGCACCCCGGCACAGAACCCCTCTGGGCAAGCACACAGCAGGTGTGGCCTGCAGCTCTGTGCACACCACCTGCCCACCTGCATGAGGCAGACCCAGGTGAGAAGCTCCTAAGACAGGCCACACATGAGTGGAGGTTAATCTGAGGCCATGCCTGGAGAGGAACAGGTTCTCTAAAGCAGTGGCTCCAAATTGTTGGCACACAGCAGGGCACCAGCACCTAGAGAGGGGCTACAGGCAGGGAGCTCACTGCCCAGCTCTCCATTATGTCACCAATCTACAAAGGCCAGTCTTCCTCTTGGAGCCTTTGGCTCTTTGCTTTGTCCTTGCTGGGGTTAAAATTAAGGTGGGTCACACCCAAGGGTGTTTCAGCCTGGGGA
This sequence comes from Loris lydekkerianus, assembly GCA_963574355.1. Taxonomy (NCBI): domain Eukaryota; kingdom Metazoa; phylum Chordata; class Mammalia; order Primates; family Lorisidae; genus Loris; species Loris lydekkerianus. Next base: position 24,611 of record CAUYPK010003214.1, read on the forward strand.
GAGAATGGTTCTGGCCTGTTAATCAAGTTAAACCTTCAGGGTGGCCTTGCTCACCTGTCACACAGTGCTCATGTCTTGTATAGGGGGTCCTCGTACTTGGTCTGGGACTGGGAAAGGCCGTGTGTCCGGGCCACTGAGGAAACCCAGGCAGGCGTATCTCCCCCTGGTAGAGACGGCTTGCAGAGATCTCCACCCTGCTGCCAAGGGGAGAACTGTTTTAGCATCAATGCTCAAGAATTCGGCTACACTGTTTTTGTCTTATATGTTACGTTTCTTGTAGAAAATGCAAATAGTCCAAAAAGAAAGATGGCTGGTCTTCTCACGCCCCACCCCCCAACCAGTGTTACCAGTTTGTGGTGCACCCTCAGTCTGCTGTCCTCCCCCCACCCCCACCCAGGGAAATCGCACCGCCCATCTCCTCCCGCAGCTCCTTCCCCTGCTTCCTCCTTAAACAGAGTGCAGGGAAAATAAACATTTCCTAGTGTTGCCAAGTCTGCCATGAGGACTTCCCTTCCTTTGCTCCTCCCTGACTCTGGCGTTCTCAGGACCCGGCATCGTCCTGCCTTGTGTTGTGGCTGCAGTCTTTAAGACCCTGGCTCCTTATTTTATTGTTCTAGAGCAGTGTTTTTCAGCCTTTCTTATTCCATGGCACGCTTGAACCTATAGTTAAATGTCTGTGGTACACATAAATTGTGTTGATCAAAAAAAAAGAGTTAAAAAAAAAAAAATTTACTTACTGAGCTTTGAACTTCTTTTGAAAATAATATAATTAATGATCTTTAGAACTTTTCTCAGCACACCTAAGATCCTGTCATGGCACCCCAGCATGCCGTGGCACACGGGTTGGAAATCACTGTGTAGTGATGGTGGTTGTTTCTTGCTGCCGTCAATAAAGCTGGGTGAAATAGACAGCATGCTCCTTCCCTCAGCACGGAAATCATGTGACCACCAGTGTTTGCACCGTAGGTAAATTAAAAGTAAGAAAGACATGGGGTACGATGCCTCACGCCTACAATCCCAGCACTCTGGGAGGCCGAGACAGTGGATTACCTGAGCTCAAGAGTTTGAGGCCAGAAAGAAAAAGAGTGAGACTCCGTCTCTACTGAAAATAGAAAAACTAGTGGGCCCAGTGCTGTGCAGTCCCAGCTACTCAGGAGGTTGAGGCAGGAGGATCACTTGAACCCTGGAGTTGGAGGTTGCTGTAAGCTATGACACCAAGGCACTCTTCCCAGAGTAACAGAGTGAAACTCTGTCTCAAAAAAAATTAAATCAGACTTAAGTTAGAGACAGAGGCTGTAAGAATGGAATTTCAGGTTTTTGGACAGTGGCGTATGACTGGTGTGTGGGTGGGACAGAATCTTCAGCCTAGGGACCCGGTGTTTGCTCTTCAGAGCTGGTCTGGGTCATCTGGACATTTTGTCACCTTTTATAGGAAAGGTAATTTTTGTAGTGATTCTGGGAAGTGCCCTAGCCAGCCCCAGCATTTCAGGGAGGAGAGAAATCCTCTCAGCTTTCTGATGGTCCTGCCTGTGTGAGGCTGCTCCCTGCTCCATCAGATGCTCCTCTCTGGGTTCAGTGCTCCCTTTCTTTCCCCCACAGTCTGAAGGTTTAAATAAAACCCAGCCAGTGCAGGGGAGTGGGGTGAGTGCCATGGAGGCCGGAAGGGAAGACGTTTGGAGCTCTGGCAAAGCTTGTGTCCCACACCCGAGGTATGAATGTGCATTTGCAGACAATCTTTATGCATCTTAGACTTGTGAAGGCAATTTTAACTACAAGTAAACACACAAGTAGAATAAATACAGAAACCCCACACAGGCAAGGACCTCCCTTTGGTGAGAATCTGCATGCCAGGATGAATCTGGCTGGGATGTTTGCATCTGTGAGGTGCGTGTGAACTTTGAGGCCACCAGACCTTCAGGCAAAAATAGATACCCTTCAAAGACTTTGTAGCTTCCAAGGATTATTCATGTGGAAACCAAATGAAAATGTTGATTCCCATGAAAGAGACCTCACAACTGCAATGCCTGACTGGGTGCTTCCAGCCAAACATGAGAAAGTGTTAACTTTTTTCATCTCTGATTGAAGGAATGTGATTGTAATTAGGACACATTACTTCAGGATTCTGTGGGTAGTTTTAGGCAGTCAGCTTTTTGAACAGCAAACTCATGTTTCCAATTACAATGAATGTGTCTATTAATGCTCTCTCTAATTCCTTCGGAGCCTCGTTCCTAAATTGCACCCGGCCAAGGCTGGGAAGCTTTGCGTGTGGAAATTCTCCATCTGTGTTGCTCCTCTGAGGGGTGGTTGTGCCCGCAGCCTTTAGTGGGAACAGGCTGGTAATTGTGTCCTGAGAGCCTCTTGTGCTATGGAGTGTGTGACTTACTGACGGTGCTAAACACTCGAAATGTACATTTGAATAAGTCCATAGAAATTGGCACGGTAACAGGGGCGGAGCAGAGGGCTACTTCTGAGTGCTTTCTGGAGTGGCCTATGGTGGGAAGGGCCTCTCCAGGAGGATTAGAAAAAGGATAGCGTATAGTTAGAACCTGCCCCAGAGCAGCACTTGGAAACAGTCTACCACACCCCCTGACCTCCCCATTGGCTCCTTTTTTTTTTATTAAATCATAGCTGTGTACATTAATGTGGTCATGGGGCACCATACACTAGCTTCATAGACCGTTTGACACATTTTCATCACACTGGTTAACATAGCCTTCCTGGCATTTTCTTAGTTATTGTGCTGAGACATTTACATTCCACATTTACTAAGTTTCACATATACCCTTGTAAGATGCACCGCAGGTATAATCCCACCAATCCCCCTCCCTCTGCCCCCCTCCCCCCTCCCTCCCCACCCTTTCCCTCTTCCCCCTATTCTAAGGTTGTAACTGACACAAAACAGAGAAGTAGATGTCTGGAACAGAATAGAGAACCAAGAGAATCCAGCAACTTACCGTTATTTAATCTTTGACAAGCCAATTAAAAACATTCAGTAGGGAAAAGATTCCCTATTTAAGAAATGGTGCTGGGTGAACTGGCTGGCGACCTGCAGAAACCGTTGGCTCCTTTTGGCCACAGATGTCTGCCGGGCTCTGCCCTTGGGTGGCTGTTTCCTGGTTACCCACCTCACTTTCCAGCTTGACCTGTCACAGCATTGAGAGTCTCTTATGAACTCTGGAAGGAAGAGCTTTTACCTTTGGGGACCATCTCTATGACTTTGGTTAAACCTTTGCTGACTTCATGTCTCCACTCACCTTACCTGGCTCCAGCCGGCCTCTCTCAGATCCTTCCCACGGCGTTTAGCCTTCCATATGCCTTCATCTCTTCCTGGCCCCTTCTGCCTGCTCCGCTGGGCTCCAATGCCTTCCCTCCTCTGCTCCCACCTCTGACTTTTCCCTCCACTTCTCAGGAACACTCTTCACCTTTTCACAACCATATTCCTGAGTGTCACCAGCGCATCTTGGCGTCCCCGGCCTGGACCTTCTCTTTGCTTCTGACCACCCTCCCTCTCAGGAATCTGTTTGGGATAGTATTTACATGTACATGTTTAATTCATGAAACATGTATTTGAAAAAATCTTTTTACTCTTGCATAAGCAATATTTGTTATTTGTGTACAGTTTTTAATTTTTTAATTTATTATTATTATTTTTTAGAAGACAGACTCTGTCACCCTGGGTAGAGTGATGTGGCATCATAGCTCACAGCAACCTCAAACTCCTGAGCTCAACAATCCTCCTGCCTCAGCCTCCCGAGTAGCTGGGACTACAGGCCCCCACCACAATATCCAGTTAGTTTTGTTATTTTTAGTAGAGACGGGGCCTCACTCTTGCTCAGGCTAATCATGAACTTCTGAGCTCAGGCTGATCATGAACTTCTGAGCTCAGGCAATCCACCCACCTTGGCCTCCCAGAGTGCTAAAATAACAGGCGTGAGCCACAGCACCAAGCTTTGTGTACAGTTTTTAAAAATACAAGTAACTCAGATTAAGGAAAGAAAGATACTGTTTTCTCATCACCCAAGGGTCAACATCACTCTTCCCTTGACAGTCAGCACATATCAAAAGGCTTCTGTTGTTAGCCTCTGTGAGTCTTCCCTTCTTTGAATAAACACCCCTGGCTTCCTTCAGACACTCTCCAGACATCTGGCTCGAGCACTGCGTCCTCCTGGTCCGTGTCCCTGGCCCTTCTGCTATATGGATTCCCTTCTCCCACGTTGTGCCTCTGAGCACTGGGCTGACCCGGGCAGTGCAGCACTCCACAGCCACCTGCCCTTCAAGACAGCGTCCTTGAAGCCCACCCTCATTTTCCTGACAGCCGTGCCACGGAGCTGAATCACAGTGAGTGTCTTCTGGACACTCTTAAAACTTGTGAACATTTCACCCATTTTTGGTTTATGTTTGCTAACCCTTATTCTCCACTGTCAACCAAGAGATTGTGAAAGATTTTGTTGGTTTCCAAAGTCGACTATGCTTGTGGCATCTCTTTAACCTGGACAGGAAGAGGGTTTAAGGGAAGGATTCTGAATGATGTGCCATCCGTTCTCAGGAAACCCAGGCAGACCCCTGGTGACCCCTGGTCACACTGCTTTCTTTTACAAGCCCTTTCAAGCCTTTCTTAATGACCTACCCTAGAATCTTAGTCCAGATTGATATCAAATCTCACCTCTTCGTTGCAGGATTCATTGTGTCCCCTCTTGAAAACTGAACTTGACGTGCCCATTCCTGATCTCTGGGCACTTCCATGCACTGCCTGTCCTCCAGCCCTGCAAGGGCCCCATGGTGTGTTCCCTTGAAGCCAGAGAACATGGTCTTTTTTATTGCAGCAAGATTCCCTTCTGAAATATTTTCACCTATTTGGAGGCCTTGGTTTTATTCATGGTTATTCTTCCCCCTTCTCAATCTGACAGAGAAAATAGAAATAAAACCTCTGCCCTGTCTGACCCACATTAAACCTCTGGTCACAGCCAGCCAATTAGTCTCTTCTTCAGTCACTTTAGTTTTTCAAATATAAGTGAAGAAGGTCATTTCTTTTGTCTTTACCATAAGAATAAATTTATTCTAAGCTTTTACCTTGTGAATGTTCTTGATAAGTTGGTATTGCTGTTCCTCGATGACCAACTTCCCATCAGAACTAAGGAGGTTTTAAATCAGCCCCACACTGATGTTCTGAGTGTTTGCAACATAAGAGAGATACTTAGTACAAGGTTCAAAACATAGATTTTCACCCACACACATCAAAGAGGATTCTGCCTGTGGAACCTTCCCACCGGAGAAGCTAGGGAGGGGCACCACCACCCCGCAGAGGGCAGCTGGACTCAGCTGGACTTCTACAAGGTCCTGGGGAGGGGTAAGAAACGAAACGGCCAAGGCCGGGGACTCTAATCTTCAAATCCTGTTCTAGGCCCTACCTACTCGTCCCAGGAAGTTGAATGGAGAAATACAAGGATGGAGGGTAAGACAGGGGATCACTTCTTGTTAGATACGAATTTTAGTCTAAATCCCAGTGCATTTTCCTCCTAAGCCAGGTTGGAAAGTGACAGAGGTATCCTTTTAAGCTTGAATCACGTCCAGAGTGGAGAACCAGAACAGCCTGTTGGCCATTTCCCTTCTAGCCCTGGTGATGAGGGAAAGTCATTCCAGAGAAGCAGCAAATACAAAAATAATGAGAACCAGACAGGAAAGCCCCCAAGCTTCAGGTCAGAACTAGCTGCAGTGAGGATGATGTGGGTGGCTCGAGCCCCAGCCCAGGCACCGGGATGGGAGAAGCTGCAGAGTGGGGTGGGGGAGCCTGGCTTTGCCCATGTGGCCCCCACCCCAGGCTCAGCCTCTTTTCCTCTGTTTGTGCATCTCAAAGAAAATGGAATCAGAGAGATGGCCTGATGTGACCTTGTCCCAAGTGGGAGCAGCTCATATTCTGCATCTGACGAGGCTTCAGGAGTAGGAGGTGGGGCCAATTTGTCCCTAAGCTACAGCCCAGTCAAGTGCCTCTATCTCTAAACCTGACCCACAGTGAAGAGATGCCAGGTCACAATCCTCCTCCATCAGATTTGGGAATCATCACATAGACACCTGCGGTTGGAGAACAGCAAAGCATGGTAGTATATTAAAGGCACAGAAAAGTCCTGTGACAAAGAAATGTGTTTCCTGAGCTCTTCTGAGCATGAGGGATCGTTGGAGGTTCCCTGGTACCGCCCAGGAAGGAGCGTGCTCCCTGGGAAACAATGTAGAGACCCTCAGATCACTGACTTACTCTGTGAAAAAGAGTTGGCCAGAAAGGGGAGGTAGAGAGCAGAGGGGGGCCTGTTCTCTGTTTGGGGAGGTAGAGAGCAGAGGGGGCCGTGTTCTCTGTTTGTGGTGGTAGAGAGCAGAGGGGGGTCTGTTCTCTGTTTGGGGAGGTAGAGACCAGAGGAGGGCCTATTCTCTGTTTTGGGAGGTAGAGAGCAGAGGGAGGCCTGTTCTCTGTCTGGGGAGGTAGAGAGCAGAGGAGGCCGTGTTCTCTTTTTGTAAGTCCTTTTGTCAACTTTGTTCTCATCTCCTTTTTTCCTGTGTGTGTTCCCAAGAACCCTGGTTTCGATTCTATAGTTTGAACTACTTTAAAGACGTGACTATTCCCAAATCTGTCCTTTCAGCTCCTACCTCATCCCTGAGCACCGCCCACCCTACCCAACTGTGCGTCCACCAGCCCTTCCACCCGGCGCCAGACACACTCTGAACCTGAACCCGATGTGCGCCCTTCCCTCGCCTTCTCCGTACTGGCTTCCTCCCTGCCTCTCCTGTCATGAGTAGCTCATGTCCCTCCGTTCCCCACACTGGAAACCTTGGGATATTCCCAGGCTTTTCCTTCTCCTTTACTTTTCACATTAAAAAATCTGTATATATACACATTTTATTTCTCAGAATGTTTTGTTTTCACATAGTTCAGACTCATTTTTCATTTGGACAATTGCAAGAGCCTCCAGTAAATTATGGTTTGCAGAGAAAAGAGATTTGGCATAGGAACATTTCACGTATCTATTTGTCAAAATGAAATCCTAATATATTCATATGCTTGGGCAGATCTTGGGGGCCCCAGCATTAATATTAATGAACAGAGAAGGGGTTGAAAGCTAGTGGTCAAGAGAAGCAGGAATGCTCCGGTTCCTCCCGTCAATCACCCTTCTCCTCTGTGGAATTTTGGGGGGATGCCGGCAGGTGAATGAAGTGATGAGGGGAAATCAGCTTACCATTTTACCATTATCAGTGGGGTCACTAAGTATGGTTTGTTTTTTCTCCAGTTGCTTAGGATCCCAATTATGGATGGCTGTCCTCGTACAACATAGCAAAGTTCCAAGTAATGGACTACTCTGCTTTGACATTCATATTTGTGCTTCCCTTAGTGATTTGTTCAGCATTACTAACAAGCTTGAAGCCTTTTGGCTTTGTGTACTCCCTGAGTGAGAAGATGTTGGCATTGTCTGTTTATCAGGTGGGGAAAATTTGTTCTCAGCGTGGCTAACTCTCTTTCCCAGCCCAGTGAGCTCATAGCCTGGACTGGACTTTGGACACTGAGCTCCGATCTCTTCCACCTCCTCTCTCCTAACTGAATGAAGATGTGTCTAGTGAATGAGAGATGAGCTTCCCTGGCCTTTGCCGTGTAAGGAAAGGGCGTCACATACTATCACCAGGAGGGGCCCCAGAGGCCTTACAGGTGTGGTGACACGTGTCGCCTATATAACCCACCCTGGGCCACAGCTGAGCACGGGTGTTGACGTGCACGGTGCAGGTTTCAAGGTGTTCTTGATACATGGCTCAGGGTAGATATCACTGTGTGACAGGTACAGTTTCTGACTTACAGCATCATAAAGAAATGTGAACAATGCCTCAAGGTTCTTGCAGCTCAACCCAGACAAAACTGCATGTCCTTTTGAACAAGTCCAGCGATGGAGACCCTTGAGTGTTGGTCAGATACATAATATAAAGATCAAGAAATTCTTCCCTTTTTTTCAACCTAAGCACATAACTGATTTGATTTAAATAGAATTTATTTGTTTCACTCTGAGCATTGAGAGCTGGTCATTCACCATTCTCCAAATAAAACCATTTCACACAGTAAAGGAGAGTGCGATCAAATTATTCCTCATTCTTGTCTTCAGGCTAAAATATCACAAATGCTTTCACCTTCTCTAAAGCATCTGTTTTCCACCCTTTGAACTGTTTTTGCTTCTCTGCCTGGAACTCTGTCCATATGCTGCACTGAACAGCCTTTTTCAGGTAAAGAGGCCAAAACTGGACACAAATCTTAATGAGGGTGACAGCAAAGAGATGGGCTTCCGGACTCCAAGTCCCACCTGTCCTGGCACCGAGTGAACCGTTGTAGTGAACAGTAACTTACATAAGAAAAGAGGCTGGGCACGGTGGCTCATGCCTGTAATCCAGCCCTCTGAGAGGCCAAGGTGGGAGGATGGCTTGAGCTCAGGAATTCAAGTCCAGCCTGAGCAAGAGCAAGACCCTATCTCTACTAAATATAGAAAAAGTAGCCAGGCACTGTGGCAGGTGCCTATAGTCCCAGCTACTTGGGAGGCTGAGGCAGGAGGACCTCTTGAGTCCGGGAGTTTGAAGTAGGCTGACACCACGGCACACTAATTTGGGCAACAGAGTAAGATTCTGTCTCAAAATAAATAAATAGATAAAATTTTTAAAATAAAAATAGAAAAATTAGCCATATGTTGTAGCAGATGCCTTATAGTCCCAGGATGAGGCCAGAGGCTAACTGGAGCCCAGGACTGTGAGGTTGATATGAACTAGGCTAATGCCACTGTCCCCTAGCCTGAGTCACAGAGTGAGACTCTGTCTCAAAGGAAAAAAAAGAAAAATATCCATTCTACTCCAAAAATGACTGCTGTAGAAAGAAAACTGAATATCACTGGCCTTATCCAGTCTGCCTACTTTACAAGCAAAAAAGTGTGTTTGCTTTAAGACTTGGGACTAGGGTATGCAATTAAGCTGTGGGACGGTGCCGTGCTGTGGATTTTAGGCATTTGACCTTGTACTCGGGTAAAAACAGAGTATGTATCCTCTGATGCAAAAGGAAAATACAGCATTAGGTGTTTGAGGCCTGTGTCGGACTCTAAGCACACAGATAAAACTTTTCCAGCAGGTTGCTTTCCAAATGATGCCGAATCAGAACTCCCCGTGAAATTTTCAGAAATAAATTTAGTTTGACTCTGGCATCCTTTAAAGAGAAAATTTTTTAAACCTACCAACTAGGAATGAAAAATGGTGCAGCCACTTTGGAAAATCAACTGGTAATTCCTCAAAAGATACATATAAAGTTACCCCACGACTCAGTATTTCCACTGCTGGGTGTGTGACCTAGAGAATTGAAAACGTATGTTCATACAAAAACTTGTACACAAATGTTCATAGAAGCATCATTCATTAAAAAAAAAAATGGAAACACAAGGGAATGGATAAATAAGATATGATATGTGATGGGAGGACCATATAGCCAACTGTAAGAAGGGAGAAGGCTTGAAAACATGCGCTCTGTGAATGAAGCTGGCCGTAAAAGACCACAGTTTGCACGATTCCATTTATATGAAACGTCCAGAATAGACTGGTTTCCAGGGGCCAGTAGGGGTGGACGTGACAAGTAACTGCCAGTGGTAACAGGAAATGAAGGGCCCTTTTTGAGATGGAGAAATATTAGAATTAGATAGTGATGGTTGCACAACCGTGTGGATATACTAAAAATCACTGGACTGTACACTCCAAAATGGTAAACTTCATGGCAGCTGTTCTCAACCTGTGGTTCGTGACCCACAAGAACTGTATTAAAGGGCCACGGCATTAGGAAGGTTGAGAACCACTGCTTTAAGGTGTGGGTGTTATATTTAGAAAACAAACTATCCTGCTATTAATTGACCGATGAGCCCCTTTGCGATTTTTTTTTCTTTTAGAAATAATAAGCATCTTGAAAACTTTTCTTTAATGACAATGAGGCTTTTACCTGCTCTAGACATTTTTGTGCTGGTGTATCAGGTTTAATGCATGTTGCGAGTATACAAGATGTTCTCAGAAAGTGGCTGAATTACGACATTGAGAAATTATTCTGGGTGGTACAAGTACAGACTGGGCTGGTTGTGCGGAAAGCAAGGAACATCTGACTCAGTTAACGCTCTGCGAGTAGTGTCATATTTTCGCTGCTACTTGAAGATCTGAATTTTTTTTCCCTTGACCATTTGTTGTGAATATTTTTGCTGAGGAGCTAAGTTGTGTATTTGAGTTCTTGCTAAACGAATCATCGTATTTGCAGACTTCGTTAGTGGCTATTCTGAAATGGTGTGGCTAGAAACACACCCAGAGTAATTCCTGGCTGGTGGGATTATTTTGTTTTCCCCGTCAGCTACTTTTGACACCCGTAGTTAGCATCTGCATTCTGTGGCCCTGACGTGGTAACCCTGGCGTATTCCCCCAGTTGCCCTGCTTCCTTTCCCATCACCACATCTCTAAAGCTTTTGAAGGAGACCAACATTTCCATCGCTCAGATGGTCTGCAAGGTCTGATGCTTTTGAGCAAAGTGGATGCTTCCTCCCGTGCCTTGAAATTGATGCACACTGTCGACAACAGTTTTCCCAGTGGCTCCTCTTTGCCACCTTGTACCAGATTCTCTCCTCCATTCTGGAAATGGGCAGTTTAATGTTGCGTTTCTAATCACTTTCTGCTGTGTAATAGAATCAGGGCATCCCATGAATACTCGCAGCGGTCTCAGAGGTGCCTGTAGTCCCCGCTCCTCATTCTGAGGGTCCGCAGACGAGGTGGAATGTCACGGGGGCCTTGCTGTCAGTAATGGGTCCCTGTCCTTCAGGATTTATGAAAAGCACTGTGAGTGCCCGGCGTCCTGCGCTGCGTTTTTGGCTTCTACTTAGGAGGATCTCAGTGGTGGTGAAGGCCACCTCCTGAGCAGCGATGGGGCCTCCTCAGTATTTCCCCACCCCATGTGTGTCAGGCTTTATGTCAGGAGCATTTTAATTTAACCCTGAAAGATGCCAGTGAAGTTATCTGGTCCTACACCTTCTTTTTACAGGTGAAGACGCGGAGGCCGAGAGATAAAGACTAGCCGGAGATGGAGCTGGTGCCTCCACAGTCCAGTTCCCAGGCTAGTCATTTCTGCGCAGCCCTTGGCCACCAGTTACTCACCTGCAGACCTGTGACATTCCCCTAAACCAGTGTTTCTCGGCCTTTTTGATCTCACGGCACACTTGCACCCATCCGCAGCACACTTCAATTATATTGATCAAAAAAAAAGAAGAGTGAAAAACAATATACTTACTATGCTTTGAAATTCTTTTGAAAATTATTTAATCCATGACCTTTAAAACTTTTTGCAGCATATCAGTGTGCTGTGTCACACTGAGTAACAATCACTGCCCTAAAGCCATAGACTAGGGCTCGGCTCTGACCCTGCCCCAGTCTCCCTCTCTTCACACTGCCGCAGTCACATCATAAACTCTCAAGTACACTGGCAAATCTAACAGCCCCAACCGCAGGGCCCAGCACCTTCTTCGTGTTTTTGTGTTCCTCATGGACACATGCGTAACTCTCCTCAGGAGTGGGTTCCACGCAGCAGGGCTGGCTCTAATTAGGGGTGGGAAGGAAGTTCTATGCCGCCAGGGTTCTTGCAGACTAGAGCCTCAGGGCCCCAGAGCATTTGGCTTTGCAGTCCCTGCCTCCCTCTCTCCCTCCCTCCCTCCATCCCTCCCTCCATCCCTCCCTCTCTCCCTCTCTCTACTTTCTCCCACTTCCTCCCCCCCTTGAACAAAGCCTTCTGAGGGTGAAGAGCTCAGTGCTTCTCCACAGCACCTATCTGCACTATCATTTGCCAGTGAATTTGGGGATTTTGTTTCATCTTAAGATGAGTGGTTTCTCCCTTGAGGGGGCAGAGGATGGATTTGTTACACTCTGGAATCATGGCACAGCACAGAATTTGGGGCTTCCTAGGGGCTCGAAAATGAGGAGAGAGGATGCTGAGGACATGCTCCTGCCTTGGCCTCACTGGACTCTCCAACTCTCCTTCAAACTCGCCCTGGTACTCCTGTGCTTGAATCTGGCTCGCTTTCTGGCTATTGGAACAAAGCAGGAGCCCTGGAGGGCGAGGCAGCACCTCACTTCATTGAGCTCAGAGCCTGTGTGAGGGGTGGGGAGAGGTCTAGGAGAGTCCTTATTCTGTTAGGTGAACCACCCCACGGTGTGGCTTGTGGACACAGCCACACACGTGTGTATACACATGCTCACCAAGAGAAATGTGTTCAAGCCACATAAAGTGTAACTGGCTGTTTCCTACTGCCAGCAGGGACACCCCCATTCTACTTACTCCCAGTGGTGAAGTTGGAAAGGAAGTGGGTCTCCCACCCCTGGCAGCTGTCGGGTCCTTGACTCTGGACAACGTCGGCTGATGGGTGCCCACAGACGGTGAGCACAGTAATGGACTTGGGGGAGGCAGTGGGGGCAGTAATGGACTTGGGGGAGGCAGTGGGCGCAGGAATGGACTTGGGGGAGGCAGTGGGCGCAGTAATGGACTAGGGGGAGGCAGTGGGGGCAGTAATGGACTTGGGGGAGGCAGTGGGGGAAGTAATGGACTAGGGGGAGACAGTGGGTGCAGTAATAGACTTGGGGGAGGCAGTGGGCACAGTAATGGACTTGGGGGAGGCAGTGGGCACAGTAATGGACTTGAGGGAGGCAATGGGCACAGTAATGAACT
>CAUYPK010003215.1:0-29386 GCA_963574355.1 Loris lydekkerianus
CGTCTTCTATTGCCTAGTGAATGATTTTCTTTGGTGTCACAAAGAGAGAGCGATACGTGACTGGGTTCATCTCGGGATTTACTATTCTATTCCACAGATTTAAGTCACTCTTTTTGTGCCAGTATCATATTGTTTTGATCACTATAGACTTGTAGTATAACCTTTCTGAGTGGGGTGGGGGGGGGGGGGGGGGAAAGAAGGAACCACAGAGCCAGAGCTAGAAAGGAAATGCAGAAGTCCTCCAATCCAGCTGACACCAAAACCCCTAGGTGGTCTCCTCAGAAGGACCCTCGCTGAGCTTGGTGATACCTCATCATAGCAGCCAGGCATGCTAAGTGGGGAACTAGCTTACCAGAAAGCCCCTCAGGAAGGAACAGCCCCTTCTCTCTCTGGTACTCTAAGTTCTAATCATAACCTTTGCATCTGTATCCAAGTGAAACCTGATAAAACCCCCTTGTTTCATGATAGACCTTCAAATATTCGAAAACAATTAGGACATATCTACCTCCCTGTCCAAATCTTTTTGCAGGCTGAACAGCAAAGCTAAAGATGTGAAAACTGGTGTCATTTAGCTAGTGCCTACCTAACTAGTCTGGAACTTCAATATGACTCAAACATTTACCTGCAGTCTTGGTATGGGAAGTATATAAAGGTACCTAGTTGGTGCCCTTGAAGGATACGCAATTTAGTAAATTCAGCAGATGTAATTAAACTCACTTACCAAACATGTGCCCACTAATTTTGGGAACTATTTATGGCTGACCTTGTTCCACATAAAAGAAAACAGATCCATGCCTTTTCTTACTAGAAATATGAGAATATGCTATATATCTTAAAAACACCAACAGTTGTTAATGTCAGTATTGGTGCAAATGCAACCAACTGACTAGGTAATGACGTTAACATCAATTTAACCAACATATGACAGATGAAAGAGTCAAGAACCCACCATGAATGCTCTGTTGTAAGTAAAAGGATTCATTTGTTTTTTAAAAGTTAATAAAAATACCTAACTTCCAAAAAACTTTTTAGTCTAACTCATTTACTAATAGTCTAACTCGTTTGTTAGACTAATGTATTTAAATGTTACAGTAAAAATCTGATACACATGAATAATTGTCTTGTACTTTCGATTTTAAATATAACTAAATTTACTGAGTAATTTTAGGATGCATAAGATGAATGAAAGGTTTTTTTGTAGTGTGTATGTGTATAAAAACCCATATATATACACACACATGCATATACATATATGTATATATAATCACGATTCTTAAAGCCTTCCAAACATATTTCACATAGGATGAACAGTTAGCCAAAGGAAATTTCAAAATATCTTTGTAGGTAAAAATCATTTTAATGTCAGTACCTTTTTCCTAACAATTCAATGGCAAGAAAATGCTGGGAACTTCTTGACTGTGCAAATAAAATCATTTAACAAAACAAATCAAAACAATAACAAAACTCTTCAAAGAAATTTCAAACTTGGTGGCGCCTGTGGCTCAGTGAGTAAGGGCGCCAGCCCCAGATACGGAGAGTGGAGGGTTTGAACTTGGCCCCGGCCAAATTGCAACAACAACAAAAATAGCCGGACGTAGTGGCGGGCGCCTGTAGTCCCAGCTACATGGGAGGCTGAGGCAAAAGGATCACTTGAACCTAAGAGTTTGAGGTTGCTGTGAGCTATGACGCCACGGCACTCTACCAAGTGAGAGACTGTCTCAAAACAAACAAAAAAAACCCATTACTACAACTAAGTTATAGAACATGGTTGTATTTTCTCTTAGGCCACCTAAGTGGACTAGATGGTTACTGGTAAATACTAAAGCTTGAAATTAAACAATACAGGTCAGCATGAAACCTAAGTTAGACAAACCAGAGGAACTCACTGTAGTAGCCAAGTCTGCAGCTCTGCTGCATGTAAGCTCCATTTCGTGAATCACAAGCTAATAGTTATTTAGGGCAAACTAAAGCCCACATCAAAGCTTCAGAAAAGCGCTGTAAGGTAGTGTACTTACGTAAAGGGTTACCAGAACTGGAGACAATACTTATTAGGAAGGGTCTCTAACGTCCACAGGATGGACACAGCATTTAATAAGGCGATGTGGATTCAGACAGCCTCTTTGACACAGCATTCCAGACAAAGCTGGGCTAGGCCCTAGGGCGCTCCCGATGCACCTGCAATGCGGATTCCTCTCCCTGCGATCCCACCCGGGGGCTGGCAGGTGCGGCCCCTGGACCAGCCCCTCCTCTCTCATCACATTGGCGGGGGTGCGCGCTGAGGCCAGTCCGCACCCTAGACTGGAGCCCTGGCAAAGGCGCCCCCTCCCCAAATGGTGCTGGAAGACCCTGCAGGCAGCAGGTGCAGGGGTCCCTACGCCTCACTTTGATCCTCCTTCTTCTTACTTCGTCTTCCCTAAACTTGTCTCGGCAAAAGACGCCCCTGCTCACCCCCAGAGCTAGCGTCTCTCCTGGGGGTGGGGCGGCAGGACCCCCGCCCCTTGCAGGGAGGGTTTTTTAAGTCGTTTACACGAACTCGAGTCCCCGCCAGGCGCCTCCAGGTGAGCGGGGCCGGCTGGACTGGGCACACCTGGGCCCCGCCTCACCTGCGGGCGCGGCTGTCGCGGTCCTTCAGGCGGCTCCCCGCCTCGGCGCGCTCCTCCCGGCGGGCGGCAGCGGGGGTCGGCAGCCCATGGGCGGGGCGGCGGCGGGCGGGGCTGGCTCGGCTCCGGCCCTGCCCCGGCCGGGCCGCCGAGCGAGGTCAGTGGGCGCCGCCCGCCCAGCGCATCTCGCCGGCTCCCACCCGAGCGCTGGCCGCGGTGCACCCTGGGAGCGGGCCGGCGACGGGCCCTGGCGGCGCTGACCCGGCGGGCGGGCGGCAGGCGGCCGAGGCGCCTGCGGGTCTGTATCTGCGGGGCGGAGCGTGCGAGGCGATCGATACGCACTAGGCTGGGAGGGGGCAACGCCCCCCTCCCCCAGCTGTAGCGGGGCGTGGGATGAGACCGAGGTGAAGGGAGGATCTGGCCGGTGGGACGCAGGCGCACAGCTCAGGTGCGGCCGCACTGCGGTTGCCTGGGTAACGCGAGCCCGGGTGGGGGGCGAGGGAGGAGCGAGGGAGGCTAGCGGGAGCGCGCGCGCGCTGGGCGCTGGGGGGTGAGGGGTGGTGCCCGGGCCTGGCCTGGGAATGGGGGTTGGGGGCGGAGGCGGGGGCGCGGGCCGGGCGGCGCGCATGCGTGCGGCCCCCGCTCCCCCGGGGCTCGCCGGCCTCGTGCGTGCGCACGCGCGCTGTCCCCCGGAGGCGTCTGGGTGTGCGGAGCGCGCGCGCGCTGCTTGGAGGCGCACCTGTGAGGTGTCCCCGGAGGAGCGGGAGGTGGGTACGCGGAGCTCGCGGCCTGGGGCGCTTGCACCCCGCAGTTGGAGTGAGTTCTCGGCAGGCGAACTGTAGTGTCCTTTATTTCTTTACTGGATGAAGGCCGGTGCCATGGGCAGGGGAGCGGGCTGGGGGGTGGAAGCAGGTTGAGTGGATTAAAGAAAAGAAAAACAACCCGTCACTTAGAATGGGCCTTGAGCCGGGGCCGGCCCTTGGGGATCGAGAGGGAAGGTCAGAACGGTTTTTTGTGGCCGGGCGGCCACCAGGCAGGCCCCTGGGAGCGAGGCTGCCCCCCGGGCCTCTGGAGGGCGGCCGCGGGCCCGCAGTGCTGGGGAGCGGGGCTTGGGGGGTCACAGATGGCGGCCGGGCGCGAGGCGAAGGATGGGCAGCGGGCAGGGTCGAGGCGGGGCGGAAGCCCCGCGGGAGCCGGACTCCGGAGTTGGGCTCCATTGTTGTTGGAGCCGAGGGAAGGGGGAGCACAACAGCTTTCGAAGCCCGTGGAGCCGCGCCTTGGAACCTTTCCAGGCGGGTCCCTGGAGAGACGGTAATGGCCGCGCCGTGGGATCGGGGAGCCGGGTTGTGCTGCGGAGAAGCTTCGCTGCATAGTGTGATGTTGTGTTTTTTATAGCCCTTTCCGTCCCGGCAGAGGCAGACCAACATCCAACTCAGGTGAAGAGGAATCCTTCACGCACCCAGCGCAGGAGGCTGCTGCCACTGGACGCCTCCATTGTTTGACCACAACAAGGGCCGGATTCTCACCCAGGTAAACTGGCTGGCAGTGCCGTCGCGTTCCCTCTCAACTCCCACATCCAAAGAAATTCTGATCTCTTTCAGGACTTGACTTCAGTTTTCTTACTGCCCCTGCTTCTGTTTAACTCAGTATATTCTCCCAGACATTTTCCCAACCGGATTAATTTCACTGTCAAATCACCTCTTATTTCCCTCAAAACTCGGCTCATTTGGGAAACCTTCTTGCTGAACTTCAACAACTAAATCGCTATAGGAGCCTGCTCTGTACTGTTCTAGTTGATGATTTGTTTATTGACTGTGTTAGTGCAACAGAGGAGATCAGATACTGAAAAAAATACTTCTAAGCAATTGGCTCCTTAAAGGAATGATATCTGGTATTTAAACAGATTATTGTTTTAATTGAATTGTTTTTAAAATATTTTGTCTTCTCTTTTAGAGAGGGCTTCTGCTTAGAGATAGCTTTTTTAGAGCAGAAAAATAACCTTTTTAAGTCCACAGGTTAATTTAAAATTAGTAGGGTAGTATGTGTTCTTTGTAAAAAGGAACACATCACGGAGATGGCAGGAGTCTTTGGCTATCAGCCCTTGTCTCCAGAGATAAGGACTATTAAGTGTGTGGTGTGTATCCTTCTAGATCTTGAAAAATACCTTACTAGGGTGTACTTAATGTCATCTCTGACTGTTTTAACAAGTACCATCGTATTCTGAATTTTGACATGTGAATTGACTCATTTTTTAAGAAATGGTGCATCATGTTCTTCAGTTTCTGTATACCATAGTTTATTTTGCCGTTTCCCAGATGGATGGCAATTTAAGTTTTAACTTTAAAACAGATTTTTTGATGGTGGTCGTTCTCTGGTGAGATGAAGTTTTAGGAAGGGAGTGCAAATCTGCACTAATTACAGAGACTAGGCATTTATCAGGAAAAGTTCTCTTTAGTTAAGAAATTTACATGTGGGAGCTGCCACCTGTATTATAGTTAGGATTGTATAATTTACGAGTCATCTGATGACCTTCAGAGGACACTTAATCATTCTATGCCTTAGTTTTCTTTTCTATAAACAGTTAATACCTGCTCTCTCTGTTGAAGTTCAATGATGTGCATGTGCCTGATAGAATGTAGTTTATAAAGATTGGTATTAGCCTTTGTGATAAAAAAAATTGTTTATTTGCAATATATTTTATATTTATTCACCAGATGTATGTATCATATAATACTATAAATAGTCAATTTTAATTTGTGATTGTTATCATTATCAAATGACAGTACATTAGTCTTAAAGAATATTTTGCAAAGTACATTTTTCCTTGTGTTTTTGCATGTCTTAAAAAATAAGGTGTATAAATTAGTTGACTGTGAGTAAATATATCAGCAAATTGAACACTAGTTAAAATGCTGATTATAATATTTAACCAAAACTATTTTTTAGAGGTATAAATTGTATTTATACTTTTTATGTTAGCAGTAGATTCAGTTTGACTTCCTTGTCCTTCAGGAAAAGCGGAGTTTTTTATTGAATTTGTAGGCAGTACCAGAAAGTTTTAGCAATTTAAATATTGATCGAATGCCGTAACGGGTAGTATTTTAAGGTGTAAGAGATACAGTTAGGGGCTTTGTAGATATTTTTCTTTTATTCAGCTGTATGATTACCTGTAGTGTGGCCAGCAAAATTAACTTGTCTCCATTCTGTTGGAGTGTATAATTTTCAAGAAGTGGATCAGAAATTAAATATAGTCACACAACTACATGTGTAATCACAAACTGTGGTATCTGCTATGAAAATGAAGTAGCACCTGCTATGAGTGAATATAAGAAGCAGATCACATTTTAGATTGGGGAGAGGAGGCCCAGGAAAGACATTTCTGTAAAAATAAATTTTAAGCTGAGATTTAAAGGGTGAGTAGGCATTACTGTTGAGTGAATGGTGGGGGGATTGGGGAGTGAAGTGGGAGTCGTAATTTTCCAGGCAGAGGAACAGCATGAGGAAAGTCAACTGAAGAGAGAAAAAGCTTTTCCAATTCAGGAACTGAAAGAATGATGGTACAGGTGTAAGGGGATATGTGGCTTGGCCAGATCCTATAGGATCTTGCGGGGTAGGTTAAGATGTTTGTATTTTATTCTGAGTAAAATTGGATAAAATACTCAGAATAAAATACTAAGTGAAATTGGAAACCATTATAAGGGTTGGGTTTTAAGCAGGATGGGGTGACATAATCAGATTTGCATTTTTAAATACTTTAGTCCCTGCCATATGCAGAATATGCAGGTGGTGGAGCATGGAGAGCAGAAGTTGGGAATGCCAGGTAAGCCATTTAGAGGGCTGTCTAGAAGAGAGTGTCTTTTCCTTTGGAGTTTGCAGTGAGTTCAGACTACTAACTACACTAATGTAAAAATAGATGTTCGATTAAAAAATTATACTAATGTAAAAATAGATGTTCGATTTTTTATTTTTAAAAAATAGGAAGAAAAAAGGTACTTTTTAATGTAAAAAGTACACACAAGTGTTAAAGTAGTTGTCCACACTGTACTTAATGGAAAAGCATCAGAAAATCAAATTGAGACATTATCTAACATGATTTTTGTAAGTTTATCAAAGCAATAACACAAAGAAGTAAGAGTAAAGTCAGGATCTAAAATAGCAGGAAAGGAAATACGTAATTTATAGATGTTATTGACTAGAAAAGCAAGAATAATAGAAGAAAATCATTAGACAAAAAAATTGGTGAGGTGACTGGGTACACAGTGTGCATAAAATTAGTACCTTTCTGAATATCAGAAATAACCTAACAGAAACCAAAATGGAAATACACACAGGAAGCCGACTCTTGACTACATTGTAGCAAAAACGTGAAACATAGAGGCAGAACCTGATTGAATCAAGTGTGATCTTCATGGGATGACTATGAAGTATCCAGGTTTGAAAGACTATAGTGAATGGAAAGACAGGCCATGTTCCTGGCTGTGATACCTAAGTTTTATGGAGATGTCCATTTAGGGGTAAACTTGTCAAGGTAAGGATGAATAGTAAGGTGGGACAGATAAATTTCAACATACTGTAGAGCCACATTCATTAAAAGTGTCATACTCGCTGTATGAACACTTTGCTAGAACCTCTTCAGCACCCCAGAGATAAACTACAGTAGAACCTCCATAACTGACCACCTTCCTACATTGATCACCTCCTTAAATTAACCTAATTTTCATAGACGGGACATGCACCACATGTACATATCAGTATAGTAGGCCTAGTTCCTTACGTTGACTACCTCCATACGTTGATCAGTTTGTTACAGTCCCTTGAGTGGTCAACTTACAGAGGTTCTAGTGTATTTTACTTGGAAAGGTAGTAAATGATAAATCATGAATTTCCCCATGTCTAAAGAAAATGAAAGTATTAAACATCTAGAGAGGAATTATGCGTGCTAAGGTGAACAGAGAACAAGTTCTGCAGTCAGATGTACTTAAATTGGAATTTTTTAAGTGAGGAAAATAATCTCTAGTGATGCACCTAGTATCACTCAAATCTGTTACCAGTTGCTGCTATAACAAACACTGGAGAAAATAATAAAAAAAAAAAAACTATGTATTAGACTATATTAAAAAATTAAAACTTCTTTAAGAAGTAAAGAGAAAACTGAGGTGTAAAAGCCAAACTGCAAAGTAGAAAAATACTTGTGACAAATGATAAGCAAAGAGTTGAGTGTCTTCAGTTTGTAAAGAACTCATACAAATCATTGAAGAGAAAATGAAAATCTACATATGAGTGATTATAGGGTAATGAATAGATAGTTCACTGGATAGAAATATAACTTGTTAAATATTTGAAAAGTTGTTTAATTCATAAGTAATTAGTAGTTACTTTTGCAGAAAAGAAAGATTCCTTTCTCAATAGCAACAAAACCAGAAGACATTTAATAATAAGACATAAATGTATCAAAGCTTTATAAAGAAAAGTAAACACTTTGACCTACATGATTTAAAAACTAACCTAAGTAAATGGGCAACATTATATGTTATTGGAGGGGAAGAGATCATTGTAAATATTGCAGTACTCTCCAAGTTAAACTATGTCAATGTAATTACAATTGAAATCCCAATGGAAATTATTTTTGGACACTTGATAAATTGCCTCTAATATTATTCTGTTGTAGTAAATGTTCTGGAATGGCCAAAACATTTTTCTGAATTAATTAATTAAAAAAAAAAATAGAATAACTACAAAAAAAAAAAAAAAACACAACATTTTTCTGATGGAAAAATAGTGGTGGGATATTTGCTATACCAGAAATCAAAGCATGTTGTAATAAATGGTGAGCTCAAGAATATACAGACTGAGGCATGGAGCAAAGTAGAATAGAGTAACAGACTAATTTATACATAGGCATTTACTATGTGATAAAGTTGGTATTTGCAACAGTTGGGAAATTATTGTTCATTATATTGTCCAGGGGCATCCAACCTGCAATGCTGGTCGCTTGCTGATTTTGTGAGGACTTTTTTTGCTTATCTGTGGTATTGGATATCAAGAAAAGTATGCACGGACTTTTTTTTTTTGCTCATCAACTTTCATTAGTGTTTTTGTATTTACCGTGTGGCACAAGACAACTGTTATCTTCCAGTGTGCGGCAGAAAAGAAAAAATATTGGACACTGTTAAGTTCTGTATTTGGAAGGAAACGTCCAACTTCACCGTATTCAAAGTGACTGTAAGATGGATTAAAGAACTAACTAAAAAAAAGACCCATAAAAATATTAGAAGAGACTACAAGAGAATTTGTTAGGAGGATATATTGAGGAATATGGTTTTTTTGAAGGCTAGCTACTTAGGTAAGACCAAAACCTAAAGTCGTAAAGGAAATGATTGATACATTTGACCATAATCAAAGTTGATATTTCTGTGAGGTAAAAGACATTACAAAGTGACAGACTGGGATTTAAAAAGCTTCTGAAACATGTATCAAAGATAAATGGAATAGACACAATTAAGAAATAAGGATCTGAGTAGTTCTCAGAGAAATGAAAGTGTCAAAACAGTGAAGAGGAATTCACCCTCACTCAGGATAAGGGAAATGGAAATTGAAACAAGCAGATTTTTTGCAGGGAAGTGGGGAAGGCATCATGCAAAAATTCAAAGTGGTGAGTGATAAACCTGAATTACATTGTTAGGAGCATAAAACTGGTTCAGCCTTTTTATATGGCAGTTTTGGCAGATATTTATCAAAATAAAAACATGGTTTGATCTTGCACGTACTCTAGTATGATACCATCTACTCTGGCATGATATCTACTCCACGATACCGTCATTGGAGGATACAAGTTAATATGAACAAATCTTGCACTGTCGTTTATAGAGGAAAAATTGAAGATAAACACAGTAAATATTTGTTATCTCTGGACTGTGGAGTATTGTGTAGATTTTAAAAAGAAAGGTAAATTCATATGGATTGATGAGCTTGCATGGATGTTTGGGATATACTATTGAGCCCCCAGAGCAAACTTAATCCTATTTTTTTGTAAGATACAAAACAATAATTGAGTATGTGTGTGTTCTGAATAAAAGTAGAAAAAGTTCTACAAGAATACGTGGTAAACATTTAATGTGATTACTTCTAGGGGGAAAGTCTAAGGGAGACTGAATTTTGATTGCTTATGTTTTGGATTGTTTCATGGTTTTTTTACTGTGCGCATTTACTTTTATAATAAATGTGTTATAATTCTCACCTAAATTCATAATAACCTAAATTTAGGCTGAAAAATGATAGCACCTAGTACTTAAAGGGGGTGGTAAAAATGGCACACTCTTATGTTGACCATATGTATTGAGTCTTAAATTGTATTTCTTCATGCAATAACCATCTAGCAACCATCAAAGGAATATTTTTAAATACTGAGAAGAGCTTTATGCAAAAAAGATGTATATTGTAGAATTATGTTTAAGGGTACAGTTTGCAGAATGGTTATCCACTGGTAGCATATTGCCACTGAAATGTTCATGATGAAAATATATTAAAATTCTTATGACAGCGTTAAGTAGAAGAAAATTAGGATGCACCTTTGGGTACTTCATATGATTAGAAGTCTTAGTTAAACAGAAAACCCGACAACTTTCCAGTGACAACTACATGGAAAAAATGCCTGGGTAGCAGGACGTTGGATGATTTAAATAATCTGCCTTTATATTTATTTACCAAGATAATATGTACCTGTGTTACATTTATGTTGGAACATTTGATCTAACAAAGTATATCTGGGGTGATATGTTAACTGCATGGCAATTAGATGTGTATACTTTTTTTGAGAGCCATGTGAATAAATTTGGAAATTGCACTGAAAAATAAGTGGGACCCTTTGAAAAACTTGAAGCAGGGTAAGAACGATCCAGTTTGCATTTTAGAAAGGTAACATTAGAGTGGATAATGGATGGGGAAGAAAGCCTAGATGCTTTGTAGTACTGCAAGGGAAGACAAGGGTGGCTTCAGTTTAGTCAAGACAGTGTAGATGGCATGAGTGGAGAGGTTCACAATGTACGTCCATTTGGGAAGGACAGTGGACCGTTGTTCGTGAGTGGGAGGAGAGTGACTGATTTTTAGGTTTCTGGCTTAGGCCATTGGGGGTAGACCCATTAATTATAGATGGGAATTGCTGTAGTTTGAATATTTGCTCCAAAACTCATGGTGGCAGTATTGAGAGGTGGGGTCTTAACCAGGTGATTGGATCTGCCATTCATGTATTAATGGGTGAGCATGGGAGGGTGCTGGGGGTTTTGTGAGAAGAGGAAGAGCAACCTGAGCTACCATGTTAGCAGTCTCAGCCCTTCACCATGTGATGCCCTGAGCAGCCCTGGGACTGACTCCTCAGAGTCCCCACTAGCGAGAAAGCCCTTAGCAAATGCAGCCCCTCGCCTCAGACTTCTCAGTCTACGTAACTAGATTACTTTTCTTTACAAATTACCCAGTTCCAGGTATTTAGTTATAAGCATTAGAAAATGAATTAAGAAAGGAATATGGTAAGCTTTGGTGGGGAGGTAACAGATACAGTTTTGGACATGCTGGGTTTGAAGGACTTAATAGGACATGTAGGTTCTTTCTGAAGGGATTTGCTCAGAATGCTTTTATAGTACACATATGCTTTACTATGCAAAGGACCAGATACTGTATAGAGCTTCATTATTAAGATTATTGTTTCTACAAGGTAATTTTTCTTGCAATATAATTGTATGTCTATAAATTGTTTAAGATTGGGGTATACATATCTAACTTAGACTGTTGATATCTTTCATGTGGAATTATTTAAGACTGACTGTGAGTAATATTGTGATTGTCTGTGGGGTCTATCAGGCTGGAGCCTGCCTGTATAAGCAAGTGGTGGAGGTTTTTGTGGCATTAATAGTCCTATTGTGAGGCATACTCTTGTCAGAGTGTGCCTGATTGGGGCAGTTGCTGTCGATGGTGATGAACTAGTCCTTTCTACATAGAAGCAGGACAGGAAATATGCAGTGGGGTGCCTTCGCCCTTTATCCATATGTAAGTGCCCACCTGATAGTGGCAGGATGGCTAGAGATTTAGGAATCATTCGTGCCCTTGCTCTGGCTAGGAATGGATGAGAACAGGCAGAGCAGGATGAGAAGACACATAAGGCAGGGTACAGTGAAGGACAAGGTGAGGGGGAGGGCATGTCTACAGAAGTGATGGAAGGAGGTGTTAGGAAGGAAGGAGAATGAATACCGTATCTTAATCAGAGCATTTGCCTGAAAGAAATAAAATCCATTTGAAATGGCTTAAGTACAGGGGGCATACTGAGGATTACACCAGGGAGTCCAAAGTTGCTTCTGGCTAAGGCCCAGCCTCTGGGAAGTTGGCAGCAGTCAGTGCTGTGATCTCTGCCTTTATCTCCCCTACCTCTCCTGCTTAACTGAGTGTCTGCTGTGCACTTCTGCTTCTTTCTCAGTGGCCTCGCTCTGCCATACTTAACACACGTGACCCCACGTGCCTGCTACAGAAGGTTGTAGTGCCTGCCAGCTGACTTCATAGACCCGGTCTTTCTAGTTCTCAATTCTGAGTTCTCAGGGAGGACAGGCTGGTTGGCTCAGCTTAGATTCACACTCACTGTTATTGGGTTCACTGGCAAGGGGCCTTTAGGAGCACATTGGCTTATTGTGGTCATGGTCAGAGGGAATGCAGGTGAGCATACTTTGGAGCGGTATCCTGGAAGTTGGGAGGAAGTTTCAAGAATGGGCAGAGGGGACGGTGCCTGTGGCTCAAAGGAGTAGGGCGCCAACCCCATATACCAGAGGTGGTGAGTGGTGGGTTCAAACCTAGCCCCAGCCAAAAACTGCAAAAAAAAGAATGGCAGAGGCGGTAGTTTTAAATGGCCCAAGACATGATAAAGAGATTAGGAGTGAAACTAATTTCGCAAATTGAAGTCCTTTAGCGTAGGTGGAAAGTACTGTCACAGTTGATTCCCGTGGAAGATTCCTAAGATGGATAACCAGTGGCTATGGTAGATATTCATTGGTAAGAAACTTGAAGAGAGGGTTTTTCTTTATTCTTTTAAACTTTAATTTTGGAGATGTAGCAGAAGCCTTCAGAGTTTAATTTCTAAAAAGCATAATTTGTATTGCTTTTAATATTAAAACATTTCTATACTCTGGAATATGCAGTATCTCGTGTCACCTGATGTAAGAAATTCAGTAAAGCTATTCTAGAGCTCATTTATTTTTCATACCCCTGCAAGTTCATAAAATAATCATAGCTTATTTCCACATCTTATTTTGTTATGTGTTGTTTCCATGATACTGTGATAACTTGTAAGGAAGCCTTTGTAGCCAGAGCAGACCTCTATCCCAAAGAAGATGAATTCTGATGCTTAAGTAAACAATAAAACAATTCATAAAAACAATTAGAACTCTTATGCAGATTAAATATTAATGCCCTCTGTCTTTTAGAATCATGTTTGGATGTGTAGTTTGGATACGTTTAGGATTGAGCCTAATAGGGTTTAAGAATATTTTATTGATTCAGAGTACCAGCCATCAGCTAGAAAACATGATCTAGTGTTTACAGTTTTCCCCGTCTCAGTTGATCAGTATCTAATAACTTATCACTGCATCTGCGCATTATGATGGTATTATGGCCTTGTGATGAGGCACTACGAGACTTAAAATTATAATCAGGGAACCTGTACAAAACAGGTTGCATAGATTTTCATGATGCTAGGCAATTAGAGTAATCCACAATGAAATTCATTTCGGGTTCTGAGACCTTAGTGTGAAGATCCCATCTAGGTTTCTGAGCAGGTGTTCGAGTGCCCTCTGGAGGCATTCTGCACAGTTGAATCAGACTCCTCTAACAAAGGTTTTCTTTAATAGCCAGAGATCAGAACCTGTGGGTGAGATGGTTGAAACTGTTGGAGATGGAGTCTTCAGGAGTACGCCATTGTTGACGGAGGAAGAAGGACTGACCAAGGAGACTGACAATACGGCTTATACAGTGAGAGTGTAACAGAGGCTGTAGAGTCAGAAGGAGCCAAGGCATCAGTAGCATCCACTGAGATCAAGAACAAAAAATGCCCTTGGATTGGTCACAAGAAAGCAGATATTGACAGGAACATGATTGTGGCAGTGGATTGAGACATGAATGGGAAGTGAAGCAGGGGAAGTCAGTCTTTGAGAAGCCTGGATGGGGAAAAAAAGGGTGGTAGTGGTACACACATTGCATCTGGAGAAGGCATGGGCTTAAATGCTATTTTCTCTTAAGGTACATTGAGATTCTTGCCTTGTGTTTAAATGCTGAAAGGAAAAGACAAGCACGCAGAGAGAAAAACATTGAAGTCTGTGGGGGGTGGGGGGGGGGAGAATTGGCTTTGAAATTCCTTATAGAAGAGATTTGTTGAGGGAGAGAAGTTGATTTTTACAGGAACTTCTGAGTATGGCAACGTAATGGTTTCCAGTCAATTGTAGACTGATGGGGAAATACTCTACTAGGCAGCTGGAGATTAAAGACTGGTGATAGGAGAATGTGGCATTATAATCATGGAAGTAGTCATTGCAAGTTAAGCAGTCAGTCGAGCTAAGGAATGGAGATAGGACATGCCTTTGGAGAATACTTGTATTTTGAAAGTAGGCATAAAAGAAATGATAAATGGACTCCACAAGGCCAGAGCAGAAGTGAGAATGCATAGGGATTGGGGGCCAAGGAGACTTACATAAACCAGGAGTCAGAGAGGGATGTGAGGAATGGCCTGGAGATTTGACAAGGAGAGATCACAACTTTGAGAGTGTTTTTACAGAAGGGGTGTGGTGTAGTGGTGAGGACAGGTTGGGTAGGTAGGAGGCATAAGCAGGTGTGGGAGTTCAGTGAAAGTGAGGAGAGGGAAGGGACCATCGCCAGACAGACCATGGCTCCAGAGAACAGATGGAGCTTGTCCACACATAAAAGATTAGAGCTGTAACAACTCAATCAACAGTGACTTTAGAAAAGAATTAAGTTTGGTTTTTTGTTTTTAACACTATCAGATTTAAGTTTATATAACTTATGTGCCACCTATTTTTCTTAGCTTGAGGATCTGATGAAATGGAAGAAAATGTTAAGGTCTGTGACATTTGAGGAGTTCTTGCAGAAGGAAACAGTAAATTTAACTTTTTTTATTTATTTTTATAAATGTCAGAAGTCAAATTCCTTAAATATACAGGATCATTTGCTATCATGATTGATGTTTTTTCTGGTAAAACTAGTAAGATGGCTAATAGAAGTTACTTGGTTTCATTTATTTAAAATACTTAACTAAGAAAAGATAATAGATTTCCTAGTTTCAGATGTACTAACATCTGAAACATAATAATATGTTTAAATTTGGGAGGCAGGATTTGAGTGTTTAAAGTATGTGCTCATGAAAGGGCTGGGGTGGGCAGGATCTAGCTTAGGCCCAAACATGTCCACTGCTGTCAACTAGTTTGAAGACCTTAAGTTCTTTCAACTTTGGAGGCCTTTACTGTGTCATATTTTAAAAAAAATCACCCATGCATCTCACATAAATTAGCGTATATGAAACTGTGTGAGTTAAGTTTCATTTGAATATCTAGTTGTGGACATTTAATATTTAAACTTTGATTTTGCAATTTTCTTTTCATATTTTGCATCCAGTAAATCTTTTTTCAGATTTCAAACATTTTCGTAGGCCCTTGAGATGCTTATAATCCCATGAGGTAATTCTAACTCATGCTTGTGTGCCTAGGGATAAGATACCTCTGTTCTGTTGGGAAGCAGCCCTCGGGTATGTCTAGACGTGTCTGGTGGGGGTGGATTTGCCAGGTATCTGTCTGTTTCAGCACCAGGGAACCTCCTGGGAAAACTTCATCCTGAAGAGGAGCTGAATTAACTATTTTAGTGAGGGATTTTTTTGGTTGGAAGGAACAGAGATTCATTCAGAGAATTTTAAGAAAAAGGGATTATGTTGTGAGAACACATGGACTAGACCTATGAGGAAGTGAAGCAGTACAGAGACAAGCCATGGTGTTTGCCGGGGAGGGGCCTCTCCCACAGTGGGGTCTCTCGTGGCGTGTCTCATTTCTTTGTGTCTTTCTCCTCTTCCTGCCATCTGGCTTGTTTTTGCCTCCTGCGTCCCATTTTTCTACCTTTAAGCTTCTCTTTTAGAATCCTTTAGAATCTACTTCTTAATGACTTAGATTGCTGAGATCACTTATGATCTCTATAGTCTGTTTGCACGTTGTAACCTCTCAGCCTCTTCTCATAGCTAAGCACCTGTTCTCAGTATTGGTCAAATTTCTGAGAAAGAACCTGATTTTATTGTTACTATTGTTATAAGCTACAGCATAGGTCGCAGTTAAGCTCTTGGAATAGATGTCTGTAACTTGGTCTCATAAACAGTCTTAAGGCCTGTGGCCACCTAGGCCTACCCTGAAAACTGAGGCAGTTCCTGTTAGTAGGATTTATAGGCTAGCAGGCATTATAATTGGTGTGTATAGTTCTGGAAGGGAGAAAAAACCTAGCCAATACCATAAACATTTGAAATTCTTCCAATTGTATTCTTGCCCTTTAAAATATATCCTGCTAATGGCCTTCATTCTATATCAACCCTTTTTTTCCATAGACAACCTAAAATCCCTAAATATATTGAAAGCATTTTCACTTTTCCGTTCTCTTCCTGTCTTATTTAGTCCATCACAGTGCAGAGTCACTTGGCATAGTCTGCAGGACTCTTATTTCTCATGTTAGTGATTTCTGCTGAAGATGACATAGGAACTTCAGATAATTGTTAGCAAGCTGGGTAATTCTAACCTCATTCCATTCCCCCAGCATTCCAGGGAGCTATGTAGGCATAACTAATTCAGCACTGTCCCCAGATTGACAACATACAGAAAAACACATTCTATACAGATATAAAGATGGCAACTATTTGATGTCTACATCCCTATGTCATCATGCCTCTCAAAGAAAGTGAAGTTCCTCAAGCTTAAAAATCGATCTTAAAATCTGTACTCAAACTACTCGGAGCAATTATAGAATATAGCAGAGGAAGGAGGTCATAGTTGGAATAAATAGAACAATGACAATGATAGGTAATCTCTGTAGAGTCCTTGAAATTTGCCAGACATTGTTTTAAGTACTTCTCATGTATTAATTTAGTTAGTCCTTAAACTACCTAATAAGATAACATTTATTATCTACATAATTCCATTCTTAACCTCTTAGGTGAAGGTTGCACAGCAGGTGTGTGGTAGAGTAGGACATGAAACCGTTTGATCTGACTCCTATTTGTGCTCCTTCAGTACTTGTTGAGACTGGAAAATCGGTGAGAAACTGAGCCAGTCATCTAACACGTGTAATTTTGGGTGAAGTTCATTTTGAAGGCTAATGAAGATAATAGGATTCTTACCTCTTGGAAGAAGTTATGCAAATTTCC
Organism: Loris lydekkerianus; assembly: GCA_963574355.1. Taxonomy (NCBI): domain Eukaryota; kingdom Metazoa; phylum Chordata; class Mammalia; order Primates; family Lorisidae; genus Loris; species Loris lydekkerianus. The sequence goes on from CAUYPK010003215.1 coordinate 17,038, forward strand.
TGGATTTTCCTTTCCATGGTTTCTCAGGTTTTCTCATCCCTTTGGTCCTCCATGCCTTGAATCCTGTATATTTATATAAATTCCAGATGTATGTAGGTCCATATTCTGAGCTGGGACTCTGCATTTATATTAGGCAGTTCTTTGACAACTTTGTGATCCTAAATTCTCAATAATATAAACCTACTTTTCTCTGCATTTCTCCCATCCAGCAGGATCCTAAGGCTTTTGTAGCCCTTCAGCCACTGTGGATCCTGTCTCTGCCTCTTCTTCTGGAATGTTTTGGGGGTTTGGACTTACATCACTGTGGTAAGTTTTCCCCTTGTTGCACCATTTTCCTAGATAGAGAATCCCCCTTGAGTATTTTAAACTGAGGCTGCCCCTGGAGTTTTTTCTAAGCATGCGCCCTTTATGGGTCAGTGAGGATGAAACTTCCCTCTGCCTCATGTTCTTCCTTAAATTCTTGCCTATATCTGGCTTTTGAGTCCTTGGACCACCTTCAGATGGCAGAAGCATCTTTGTCCCATCTCTTTTCTTGTTTCTCAGGAGCGTCATTTTCTTTTCATGTAAACCATTGGTTATTAAAATTCGATCTCCTTGTCTCATTTTCTTCTGCGATCTCAGAGACCTTACAATGTGGTTTTTAGATCTCATGCCGTTCTATTTTTTTCTCATTATTCCTATCTTCACTGAGATACTAAAACTTTTTTTTAAAGCCGTATTTGTTGCTCTGTACATTTCTGCTATTTTTTCCCAAAGCCTTTTCCTTGAATATTAGTTCCTGAAAGTCTTCTTATCTGGGGATTATGGTTTTACATCAGTCTCTATACAAACTTGATTCTAAGTGCTGTTGTGCTTCCAGCACAAGTTTTTTTTTTTTTTTGTCTTCTGTTTTCTTTTGAGCCTTTGGAGTTGTGATCATTTCTTACTGATTTTTTTTTCCCCCTTTCACTTAATAAGACAACATGTATCTTATATAGGTTGGGTATTTGTTCATCTTTATTTGGTCATTGCCTAAATCCAGAATTTTCTAGTTGAACAAGCAGTCTGGCTATCTGTGCTTCACATACGTCATAAAATTGTACAATTATTTCTGACAGCTAAGAAACAAGAGAAAGGGAAACCTTTGGTTTCCAGGGGGAGCATGTGACTTCTCACCATTTCTCCCACTGCCAAAGGTTGATTTCTTAGGCTCTGGCTTCTTCATTCCCTGACTTGACTTCTCTACCCAATGCAGAGGATTGGCTCTGTGAGGTAAAGGACACGTTTCAGTGGCCTCTGTCCTAAGTGGGTCTAGTTCCTGTGCCCAGTTAGGAGGCTAAGCTCATGAGTATGTGTGGTATCTTTTCTTTTTTTCTGGCTTTACATGGCCCGAGTGGTAAGGCTGGTGCTGCTTCTAAATAGAGCTGGCCAACTCTCCCTTTTCTCTGTGCTAGATTGGTTTCCAGGTGACCGCCCTATTTGGAATCCGGAGGCAATTTGGAAACCTTGGCATAATGGCAAGCGTTCTCTCTTCTCTCCTCCTGGCCCTGTTCTCTCCTTTTCTGACTTGGGTGCCCTCGGCTAGCCTTCTTTATTTTGGTTGGTGAGACTGAATATTTAGGCCTAGTATTTTCCTCTTCATGTTGGTATATACTTGGACTCAAGCTCAAAATTGTCACTGATGTAGGGAAAAGGTGTTCATGTGATACATCCTCACTTAGGGAATGCTGCGTTGGGAATTGGAGTTCACAGGGTCAGCTAATAAAAAAGTGTTCATGTGTTCTACTTTTCTAGTTCAGTTCTGTGCATATTTCTATCCAGGGTACCTAGAAGTTAGAGGTGTTTGCTGAGACCACTGGCCAAATTTGATATTAGCCATTAATTGCATACATTTTCAAAATAACACTGGATTAGCCACCAGTGCCAGTGCTACAAGGTCAAAAGCCTGAACACTGAAAAGCTTGTATATTTGTGGTAACTATTCCCTGGGCCTTTCTGAGAGTGGGGTGGCAGTGATTTCTATCCATTCAAATACTAAAGTGTAATTACCAAATCCTATTCAATCTTAGATCCATCATCTCTGTACGCTACTGTGGCTATAAGAAGCAGCTGCTCTTGCCCTGTTGGTTGCCAAGTGAACCTGCCCCACAGATTTGTCTTTACTGTACATGCTTATTCTGTTTGCAGTCTGTAACAGTTCGAGTTAAATTTAATAGAGACAAGAAAGTAGAATGTTAGTTGCTGGGGGGCTGGAAGGAGAGGGGAAAGGTGTGCTGTTGGATCGAGGTAGAGTTTGAGATTTGTAAGATGAGAAAGTCCTGTAACATATGTTAAACTACTGAACTATACACTAAAGATAGTTAAGATAGTACATTTTATGTTGTTTTCTTTTACCAGTTTTAAAAATAGAGCCAGAATCTCAAATCCCACACTTTTTGACCTGCCAACTACTATGGCTGCTTCTGCTCCCAGCATCATTAGGACAGTCGAATTCTAGTAACTCACTTCTCATTTCTGTTCATTCTCCAGGGCTCAGTTTTGCTCTCTTTACTTTTTTTAATGGCTAGGCTGGGCCTCATGTGACCTTCAGGCATTTCTTTTTTCTCTTCCTGTAGGTGGTTTGAACTTTCCAGCCTTTGTTCTTTTTTTTTCCTGGGCCTCAACATGGATTTTGTCCATTTGGCTCTCACTACGCCAGCAATGGAAGGAAGAAGCCAGTTTCTCACTGCATTAGAACTAATCTGTCTTAAGCCTTTGTGCTTCCTTTGGCATTCCCTCCCCCAGCCAGTTCCTGTCTGACCTCAGAGCAGGAGGAATTCCCTGGCCAGCTGTGAAGGACAGATCCAGCAGAATCAGCCATAAGGAAGAGATGGGAAAGGCAGAGTATGCAGGGAAGAATGAATTTTCTTACATTGCATTGTATTTACTGTGCTTCCTTTCTCTCTGGGTATCCTGTTGTGTCCTGAGATTTTTTTCTTTTCAGTCTTCCTATCAGTGCTCATCCTTTCTGAGGAGGAATGAGCATGGAAGCATTGACCCTGGTTTGAGGTAGGAGTAAGCAACTGCACTACCTCTGCCTCGTAGCTGAGTAAACAGAGGCTGGTGAGAATAAGTGAATTACGGTTCTATAGCTCTTGAATGCCATATCAAGAATTTGAACTTGGGCTTTTTGACCACAAGTCTAGTGTTATACCCATCAAACTATTATGATTCTTAATGCATGTGCATGTTACACATTTACTAGATAGATAAGATAACTTAGGCCTGGTATGTGGAATTCATGTAGGGGCCAGGGCTGAAGCAAATTATTTGATCTTATTGCTCAGGCCTTTCTATATGTGGTGTTGAAGAGCAAGAAAAAAAAGCAGTGGAGTGCAAACTGAGGAAATCTCCTTAAAGTCAGATTTTTTTATGAAGCAATTCTCTGAGGGGTCAAGAGGGAAGAACACATGGGTAGAAGTGGGAGGAGCAGTCAGACTCATAGGTATAAAAGCAGCATTTGACTTTGAACAGAGGAGGAGCTTTAATTACAGGGAGATTAAATCAGCAGGTCTTTGGAAGCCTCTGCCTGGGAAATGACATTCTTAGCAAATGAATGAATGTGTCATGCACTAATTAAAATAAAGGAAATAAGACAACTAATATTTATTTAGTCTCAGCTATGCTGTGGGCAGTCTGATAGGTACTCTCAGATTTATTATATTCTTTAATTACCCCCAGCCAAGTGTTTGTAGACATACTATTCATATGTTTGCAGATCAGTCTGAAATCAGCCACAGTCACATAGCAGGTGGCAGAGAAGAGGCTGTACCCAGCAATGTCACTCTCCCAGCAATGGAGAGGATTAGCTAAAGGACAGCTCCAGAGGTGGACTTGTGATGTCTTTTATTGCCTTTGTAATACATGTACTTCTCTTTCTCAGACTCAGAATGAAACTTGGCATCACTCCCTCAATCATTTTTGTTTTCCCTTCTCTGGACCTAAGTTCATGGTCTTTGTGATTTCTAGTTAAAGAAAAATCAGACACAGCTTCTTTTGTCTTTTCCCCATTAGGAGTCATTAGGACAAATCATGCAAAGAGCAATTTTCCCCAGGACAGAATAAAAACATCCTTCTTCCCTATAGCTCATTAAAACCCAGAGTCTAAATCATTAGCCACTGACTTAGGTTTATTGTGAGAAAAATCAAAGAACCTAGAACTTCTGATGTGTAGGAGATGGGGAAGTGTGGGCAGTGACGAAGGAAAGAGGGGGAGAAGGAGGTACAGAGCCCAGACACTTGGGGCCCCAAGGAGGAAAAGTGGTGTGAGGGTAGGGGTGAGATGCTGGCAGAGTGAGATCAGGGTTCTCTTTTGCTCAGCAGTCATCTGGGTTGCTGCAGTCTTTTGTAGCTAGCTGGTGGCAAGGATGCACACAGGAAGGCCTCAAAAGTGATGTAAAATCCTCACTTCCCAATAAAAGAACAGATTTTTTAAAAAGTTTGACCTTATTCCAGAAAGGAGAAAAGTAAGGCCGCATTTTAGTTGGAGAATCTTGCTCAAAGTCCAAACCCTTTTATCCATCTAAAAAGTTGACTTCAAAACCCTTGGGGAAGCTACCCCTGTTTTTACTGAAGCAAATGATTGGCAATAGCATGTGCAGGATATGCTGGCTGCTGCCTGAGCCCCAGGTATGGGAGCATTTGGATGTGATGGCACCGAGATGGCACACACATGGCAGCAGTAGCCACACACTGCTGTTCTGGTTGAGGAGCCTGGCTTCAAGGTCACTTCCATTCTCAGAAGTACACAGCGCTGGGATGCCTGCAGTGGAATGCACAAGCACTTGGCCTGAATATCTTTTGAGGTTGGGCATTCTGGTATGGAGGATTTGACCACAAGAGGTTACACATGCCAGGGGTTCTCCAAGTAAAACTCCCCCTCTCAGTTCTGACCATCTCCCAATTTCCAGCACCCGAAATTAGCCTGAGAAAATGAGGTGTGCAAGTTTACTTCCATGAATGAGAAGCACACCTGAGAAAAGTGGCGTGGCAGCTAGGCTTTTCATGGTGCTATTGGCTAGAGGAGATGAGGCTTGAGTGGCTAATTCAGAGGGTTTGGGAGCCAAGTGGACCCTCCTTCAGAGACTCCGTGAAAGCCCACTGCCAAGGGGAGAAGTCTAGGTAGGACCTTACAAGTGGGACTTCACTGTGACCTGTTACCATTGAGGTGGCCTGGGGCACATGCAGAGACTATAGTGAGGAACCACAGCTCTGGCATCTTTGAGAGCCAGATACTGAAAGAAGGTTGGGAAATAGAGGAATGGCCTGTCAACGTCATGGGCCTGCCTGGGCAGCCAGAAGGACCTCCTAGGTTGCCACTATCTTCAATTCCAGGACTCAGGATGTTGGTAGAAGCAAAAGGTTTGGCATTCATTCCTCACTCCTAAGTAATGACTGCTGTAAGTAAAGTTATTGGAAGACATAGCTAACCTAAGATTAAGTGGATTGGGCCTACTAGCTTGAGTATCTGAGTCCTCCTAATCTTTGTTACGTGTTGTGTAGATAGGCATTTTAAAGGCATAGAGGAGATTTGTGAGGAGGGAGATCCTGCTCTGTTGTATTTCCACATACTGAAAGCATGTGGGGAGTAGTGGCGTCAAACAGAACAAATGCCCTCTAACCCTGTTCCTTTGGCAGCATTCAGGTCCTAATACTTAAATGGTCTTTGCATTTATATTTTTATATGCCAAGACATGTAGAAAAGGGGTGAGCAGAGGTTCCCTTGAGGTTGTACCTCTGCCAAGACCTGCCAAATTAAAATCTGATGATTTCTGGGACTTCTTGATCATTTTATGAGGGCAAAAGAATTCCTAACCAAGCGGAAGGATCATTACCTCTCTCCATGAATGGGCGGTGGGGTGGACCCATCTTGTCAGGGGGAACAGTGTCAGGTAGAGGTGCCTAATCTCCCTCATGGAAATCAAGGTCTTATAAGAACACGTTAATGAGACACTGCTGAATTCTTTATAAAGCATCTCTCTGCATAGAGAGTTATTTCTTGTAATGTTTAGCTCTCAGCTCTCTTGTGTACGAAAATTGAATTTTTTTTTTTTTTTTTTTTTTTGGTAGAGACAGAGTCTCTCTGTACCGCCCTCTGGTAGAGTGCCATGACGTCACACGGCTCACAGCAACCTCTAACTCTTGGGCTTACGCCATTCTCTTGCCTCAGCCTCCCGAGCAAATTTTTTTTTTTAACATCTAGAAGAATAATGTCTGATAATGGGAATTACTAACTACAAGTAAATGTTCATCTTAACAGTTTACATATTTTGTCTTTAAAAAAAAAAATGGATTTGGGCTGGGCACAGTGGCTTCCACCTGTAATCCTAGCACTGGGAGGTTGGGGCCAGTGGATTACTTGAGCTCATGAATTTGAGACCAGCCTGAGCAAGAATTGTCTCTACTAAAAATGAAAAACTGAGGCAAGAGGATTGCTTGTGCCCAAGAGTTTGAGGTTGGTGTGAGATATGAGGCCATAGCACTCTACCAAGGGTGACAAAGTGACACTCTGTCTCAAAAAATACCCCCCAAAACATGAACATTAAAGACCCCAAAGAGCTTTAAGTTTATGTGAGTTGCAGGCTTTGATATTTACAGTAATAGAAAATGAAAACTAACATTTTACAAAAATATTAGATCATTTAAAAGTGGTAAACTCATTACATGCCAACATAAATGACATTTTAATGAAAAATAACTTTTCTAAAAAGACATTTAGGAGGAGGAGTGGCAATGTATGCATTTTGTCAAAGGTCTTTAAATGTATAGAGCTTAAATAAAAGATACCTGCTTCTGTATTCAGTCTCTTACAGTATGTTGTTTTGGTTGAAGCAGATGGAGAGATTTGGCCCTGCACAGACAACGTAGAATAGATGGAAAACAGATTTTAGTAAGCTTTTCAGGTAACTGTGGCTTTATTTGTGACATGACAGCAAAACTTGACAAATGGTAGGGTCTTACAAATTAGTTGCAATGTGCAAGCTGAAACTGTATTTGTGAATTTTTCATACTCTGGTGTTTAAAATCCACTGGTCACTTTCAGACTTTGAGTAGACCTTTTACCAGTACATCATGACACCATGTTTATCATTTGGAGCTTTCATCAAGCTCCTACCTAATTGAACATTAATCAATAGGCCTTGTGTTGTACATCGTGAAGTGCATGTTGGGAGAGAGGAAGGCTGTAGATCACCAGGTGCTTAGGTCACTTATCCAGGGCCAGGGCCAGTTTTAGCTGGAGTAATGAGACACACATCTACCACGGTGAAGGAATGATGGAAATGTACGATTTGCATACATAGTAATCTGAGGGGGGGGGGATTACAGGCCCATTTCATAGACAGGAACTAGGTGCTTAGTTCGGAACACAATCTGAGGTCACACTGTTGGTAATGGGGACAGGAGTTGAGGAGAGCTGTGGGCTTGTGTGTAAAAACTATGTTGTACTGCCAGCCCCTGTCTTCTGCTGGGGAGGGGTATAAATCAAGTAGGTTTTGTTTAATAGTTTACAAACAAAGAACATTAAAGAACGTTTTCACATTAAGTATGCGACATTGATCGGGCACTTGCCAAGAATCACATTTACCCCTGAATCAGTGCTTCACAACTTTACTGTGATGCTGGAACTCTTGCTAAAATGCCAGTTCTAATTTGGTAGATCTGGAGGGAGTTAGAGGCTTTGCATTTCTGACAGGCCCCCCCGAGGCCGGCAATGCTGGTTTATGGATCACTTTTTGAAATCAGGTTTCCAGAACCACCTTTCCTTTTCTGCGCGCTCTTAGTAAGTGATGTGATTGTTAATCCCAGTCAGGCTTTGGAGAAGGACAACTGAGATGGAGAAGATTGGTGGTAGCTTTTTAAAAAGCTTTGTCAGTTAAGGCTGCTTGGGTAATCAGCAACAGAGATGGATTCCAGCTAATTCAGTGGTTCTCAACCTTCCTAATGCCATGATGTATTTTCATTGTTACAAAGGGGTCGCGACTCACAGGTTGAGAACCACTGAGCTAATTCAAGGTAAAAAGGGATTGTGGCGTGGAAGGCAAGGTGGAAAGAACCTAGAAGCTCTAGAGCAGTGTTTTTCAACCTTTGTTATCTCATGGCACACTTGAACCTATAGTTAAATTTCTACAGCACATTTACATTATGTTGACTTAAAAAGAAAAGTAAAAAAAGAAAGTACTTTGCTTTGAACTTTCAAAAATAATAAGTGATCTTTAAAAAGTTCTGCAGCACACCAGTTGAAAATCCCTGCTCTAGAGGATCTTCATAGTAGGAACTGCTTAAATCTGTCCTGGGTGCCATCACTAGACTGTGAATGAACTGTAATCCTTTATGTCATTTTTCACTTTCTCTTCTCAATTCAGAGAACCTGGAGAGAAAGACTATCTGGTTGAGCTTAATTCTTGCCCTTTGACTATATCAGGTACTGTTGTAAGAGAGAAGATCTGGGGACCTCAGCTTTCATAGGGGATGATAGAGGAGCACCCTGATTGATTGGCCTGTCACTGCTGCACAGAGGGAGAGGTGGTCCTCAACAGGACATCAGAGTGCGATTAGAAAAGGGAATGGAAGCTGGGAGGCTGAGTTGTTCCCTGCAGGCTCCTAAAGCCATCTGCAAGGTAACAGCGGTCATTTGCTGTGCTCACCAGGCAGGTACATTCTTTTACGTTGGAAAAAGAAAAAGGATAGTATTTATTTAGGCACTATAAATCCTCATGCATTGTCTTATTTCATTTTCAGAGCAATCCCAAGAGATATAGATATTATTTCTCTTTTACATTTGAGGAAATTGAGTCTTAGGGTTAAACAATTTTTTGAATTCACACTGTTGGTGGAGAGCTGGAACTTGAATTCTGGTGTGTTTGTGCTATAGTATAATTTGCAGAAATTGCTGCTGCTTGGGGTAAAAGTAGGCTGAGCATTGCAAGGAGTGCTGGAAGTTGGACAGAATGTGTGTGGACCCAGGGAACTGGGTGTGTGTGGACAGTCAAGATTTCAGACATCGAATGCTCTCAGAACAAGTTTAAACTTATCCTGTGTCTATTACAAGCTTGGTGGCCTTGAGAAGGTCTTCAAACCTCTTAGCACTACCAAATTATGGCTTTACCTATGATGTGAAAGGATACTATCATAGAATGAAAATTTAAGATGTGAAATCAGAGGGGAACAGGCTGGAATGGGGAGGAGTGTTCCGTTTGGAAATGAGACAATTTAGTTGGTTAATAATTGATTTGTATCTTCTGCTGCAGCCAGTTAGGTTGCAGGGCTCTGTCCTCAGTGCCTGGCCAGTGAGGGAACATTCCTACATCATCAGGACAAAGCCTGCCTGTGTGTAATAGACGGAAGCAGGCTGGATGCCCCACATTATATGTACTGTGTACAAAAACCCCATTCACTCTAGTTGATCCACTTGCAAAACTGCTTCTTACCTCCTTCCCCTCGCTGCCAAGCACGGAAGTGTATCTGTCTGGAACTTTTTTTGGTGTGGGAGGTGAAGACTAGATATTGTTTATGGATTTTTGTTTCCTTTGAAAATGGAAGCAAAAAATGAGAGTATTGTAAAAGGAAGGAAAAATTAAGATTTTTCTATGAAATTCAGTCTATTGAGTATGTCAGTGAAATGTGCACGTTCTGAAGTGAGTAAAGATGAAATGACTCTAGGTTTTCACAGAGTGAAAGGGCTCAGGTGAAGTGTGAATGAGACACAATCCATTCAACATCACGAAACAGTGAACAATACGCCTTGTGTATGCAGAGCCCAGACAGATATCAGTAGAAGGGAAACATTGCTGAGAGTGTGCCATATCCTCCTTGTAGTTTCTCTGGGCTGCCTTAGCAACAAAGTGCCACAGACTAGGGGTCTTGAGACAGTGGGAATGTATTCTCACAGTTCTGGGAGCTAGAATTCTGAGATAAAGGTGTCAGCAGGGTTAGGTTCCCTTGGAAGGCTGTAGAGTAGCGGTTCTCAGCCTGTGGGTTGCGGCCCACAGGAACTGTATTAAAGGGCCCCGGCATTAGGAAGGTTGAGAACCACTGCTCTAGAGGATAATCCTTTGCCTCTTTCCAACTTACGGTGGTTACCAGCAAACCTTGGCATTCCTTGGCTAGTAGATGCATCAACCCAGTCTCTGCTGCATCTGCAGATGGCCTTCTTTCCTAGGTGTCTGTGTTGTGTGTTTGAATCTTCCTCTCCTTTCTTTTGTAAGGCTGTCAGGTGATGTAAAGTAGGATCCACCTGATCTACTATGACCTCATCTAACTCAAATAATGTCTCAAATAATGTCTGCAATGTCTGCAAATAATGTCTGTTTCCAAATAAGGTCATATTCTTAGGTTCTAAGTGGAAATCAGTTTCAGAGAGACACTGTTCAACGCAGAACCTTTTCCTCCTCCCTTCCTCAAAACTTCTAACCCATACCCAGCACTGACAGATTGGCGTGGGGATGAGTACTAATGTTGGATCCTTTGTCAGCACATGGAGACTGGCTGTTTGGGCTGCACTGGGCATAGGCTATCTGAAGGGACAAGGATGCGTTGAGTGAGGTGAGGACTTCAAGTGGGACTATACACAGTTTTGGGAAAACTGTTGGATAAGGGAGTGCTGGAGCCAAAGAGAGAGTTCCCGATTCCAGAAGTGTAATGTCAACCCATTTGGGAGCTAATTTCCTGTGCAACTTGGTTTCCTAACTCCCCGCTAGGGCATTTACTATACTTCTGCCTCCTCGTATAAACATATACGAGAGTTTATGGGTCCTGGCCTTCTTATTTTTGGGGACCTATGACAGTCCCCACAGGCGTCTACCCCTTTAATGCCTTCCTGTTACCTTAAGACAGAGTCCTGAAGTCATTGACAAATTGAATTGGATTTTGTTTTTATTCTGCTGTGATTGACATACAGAATTTGAGGCACCTTGTTTTCAAAACAATGATAAAAATATTTGTTGATCTTTGCAGATTCCTTTCCATTCTTATTTATAGGTAGTTCTGTCTCTGTTACCCATCCCCCAAACGAGTATTTAGGAAAATAAGCTCACCTTTCAAACAGTGGAACCTGTAAGGGTCATTATGGGCTATTGGTGAGGAGTCTACAGAGAAGATAAACTGAATGCTCTAATTTGCTCCTACATTTTTGTTACTGCTCTTTTGGGATCCTGGGGTCTAGCTCACTTATTTTCATGGGGTGTTAAGAAGTTCTTCTCTGGCTGGGTGTAGCAAATTGCCAGCTTGTTTTTCTCCACTGGGCTTGAGGCACTTTGGGGATTGAAGGGGGTGGTGCTTCCATTAATGCTGGGCAAACTTTGTAGCACTGACATTGCTTTTCTCCAAAATCCCTGTTTGTGTATTTTGTATGTGTTTCCTAGTATAGGTAACATGAGATACTATGCTTCCCTCTGTCCTTATATTCATAGTGAAAATGGGCCTAGAATCTAGCACTTTATTTCACTTAATGAATTGAAAATTTTATTATGCAGAGCAGTCAAGAACCTTAAATTAACTATAGATGACAATAAGTGTCTAGGTTTGCTGCCTTATTCGTCAAAGTTTTACTGTTGCTATGTAGAGTGTTAGCACTTACTTGGTTACATAGGAGGTTAGGCTTTTATGCTCACATGCCTGTGTGTGAGCAAAGGAAAAAAAATTTTAGCATCAGTATGTCCCATTGGGAGCAGTTCAGGGGCAGCTAGCTGCTAGAGCCCTAGGAGAAAATGCCTTTCTAACTTGAAGACTGCAAGGCCCAGGGTGGCCTGGCTTGCACAGCATAGTATGCTTAGGTAATAGTTGGTCACTAGCTGTCAACCTTGGCTTCTCTTACTGTATCTTTGTTACAAGGTTTTAGTAATCTGTAGAACTCTCAAACATTTCCTTCCTTCTCCCTGTCAGCTTCTCTGTTTCTGAGATAAGAACCATTTGTGTAACACTAATACTTTATAGAGACGTGCATTGTGTGGTCGTAATCAAACCTGATGCTTTCACATCTTCAGTGTGGAAAAGATAAAGAACAAAACAAATTCATTTAAACCGGGCAATTCAGTTGACTTTTAAACGTAAGAATGGAATTCCAAACACTTAACACATTCACCTATATGACAGAAAGTAAATGTATGGATATGGTATTTTATGAATGATCTTTTTTTTTTTTTTTTGCAGTTTTTGGCCGGGGCCGGGTTTGAACCCACCACCTCCGGTATATGGGGCCAGCGCCCTACTCCTTGAGCCACAGGCACTGCCCCAGAATGATCTTTTAAATAAAAGAAAACCTAACATAAAAAAAAAGACAGGTAATACCCATCTCTACTAAAAATAGAAAAACTGAGGCAAGAGGATTGCTTGA
>CAUYPK010003216.1:0-23176 GCA_963574355.1 Loris lydekkerianus
GTCCCCCAGCCCCCAGCTCCATGCAGAAGTGGAGTGGGCCCTACACCATGTACCCCCGGATGTCCCCCCGCCCCAGCTCCATGCCGGAGTGGAGGGGGCCCTACACCATGTTCCCCCGGACGTCCCCTAGCCCCCAGCTCCATGCAGAAGTGGAGTGGGCCCTACAGTATGTACCCCAGGATGTCCCCCAGCCCCAGCTCCATGCAGAAGTGGAGTGGGCCTTACACCATGTACCCCAGGATGTCCCCCAGCCCCCAGCTCCATGCAGAAGTGGAGTGGGCCCTACACCATGTACCCCAGGATGTCCCCCAGCCCCCAGCTCCATGCAGAAGTGGAGTGGGCCCTATGCCATTTACACCAGGACATCCCCCAGCCCCAACAGTACTTTGGAAAGGACCATGCTGGCCACTTGACTGGTTCAACTATTTGACTCCCAGAGAGAGAGGAGTAACATCTTGATTTCATCACTGCCAGAAGACAACTGGGCACTCTGAGCAGCATAGACTACTCAGATCTAGCAAACTTCATGTTTCTTATATTAAGGAATTTTTTTAAATAAGAGAATTTAAGCTCTATTACACCAGAGACACCCTGTCTGGAATATGTATGGGCATACACTGTATTAGCATGCAAAGGCTCTTACAAGGCCTGCGGCAAATACATCCACCAAAGTCTGATTGAACCAGACTTTGTTCAATCTAGTTTTTGCCAATCGGTGTGATTATGGAACCATTTTCATGTAATAGCTATTAGCATTTTATTAAACTAGAAATTCACAGAACTGAGGGGACCAGCTCATCCCAGGAATTTTCCAGGTCTTCTCTGGTCTTACCAGTAGAAGTTCCATGTCCCTGGAAACCTCTCAGTCCCAGGCAAACCAGGACAGTTGATCGTCCTACATGGAACCCACTTTGGGAAAATTGCACTGACAAATAATTTCCAAAGCACATTCCATCTAATTCTTCCTTCCCTTTCTGAGATGCTCAAAAGAAAGAAATTAAAAAACAGGAAATAAAAATCAGGATGAGAGCTGCAGGATTATTGAGCCAAGTTAAAAGTTCCAGATTCAGGGGAGGGAGTGGCCTGGGAGTAGAGGTGGAGTGGGTGGTCACTTCGTTATTGTCAGGAAGGGAGTGTCCCCCCAGGGAAGTGGGGGCATCCATCAGCAGCCTTCGTGACCCTGTCCAGACAGTGAAAGATTCCTGGATACCAGAAAGGCCTAAATGATTCATGAAGCTTATATTTCATTTGCAACTTCACAGTTATTTATTAGAAAAACATCTCCTCTAGGAGGAGGGGAAGGAAAGAGAATCTTTCTCTTCCTCCTCTTCCTCCTCCTCCCTACTCCAAGCAGCTTGGCAAAGAGCAGCATTCCTTCCTCATCCCAGGTCCCAGGGGCCCATCTCGTGGTTGAAGAGGCAGAACTCTGTCCCCAGGTCACTTCACCAAAGAATCACCCTGGGCGCTTGCAGTCCCTGTCACAGAATGCTTCTGGCCTGTGCCAAGTCCAGCATACAGGGGCTATGGGGAAATCTTTTTTCTTTTAGACATGTTGACCTATTTTTTTAAACTTTCCATTTAGTGCACTCATAGCATAACAATAAGATGGAAAAAAAATCTAATTTAAAACACCCACAATTCTCTTCACCCTAACAAATTGTGTTCGTTTTCTTCTCCGCCCTTTGGCTCTGCACATGCACACATATAATTGTTCCAGAGATATAACAATGGTGCAAATAGAAGTTTAAATTTTGCTTTTTTCAGTAAGCCACACCCTCAAATTTCACTAAGTTACTCTTCAGTCTTTGTAATTATTTCAGATAATGGGTGCCTATTATTCCAGCAAGAAAATGCAGAGTAATTTACCTCTCTTTCTCCTAATTTGGACTTTGAGGTTAATTCTAATTTTTAATTTTTTGAACAATGTTGTAATGAGTATCTATGAACATACAGCCTTTCCTCTGCCTGGATTACTTATTGGCATACATACCTAATAATAAAATTTGGGTCAGTTTTCTTGTGGAATCTCAGACTCATTAGGACAAAGACTATGAACACTCTAAAGACATAAAAACACCACTTATTATTGTGGCGGGGCATACGAGGACACACACTGACTTTGTTTTGTTTTAGTTTTTATAAATGCAGACAAGTACATAAACTATATGTAAAATTAAGAATAATTGCTGGATGATGTCAGTGAGAATGGCAGAGTCAGTGCCTCTGAAAATCTTTTATATATAGGCAGTGCAAACACTGGGGAAAAATAGTCAAAATAAACTTTTTCAGAACTCTGGAAATTAACCAAAGACTTGTAATAATCCAAGGAACATTTTTTTTCAGCAAAAAATGGCCAAATTTCAGTAAGAACAGTGAGATATGTGGCATTTGAACTTGCTCCGGGTCATCCCCACCCTCTTCCCTGGCTAGCTGTGCAGTAGCCTTGAAAGTCAACAGTCCCAAAATCACAGTGAAAACTAGCAGCCTTCAGGAGGCCAAATTTGGTTGGAGCTTCTCCAAAGTCCCATTCCCAGAGAATTGTCATCACTCAGTCTGATCATTCTAGTTCTCTGGCAATTGTTTATCATTGCAGTATTCCAAAGTGGTGATAAAAACAAAGGCAAACAGCAGGATGACCAAAAATACCTAAAAGGAAAAGCTGGAGAAGTTAATGTCCAGAAGGAGGATTTGCAAAACTTCACCATATTTATAGAAATCTAGAAAGCCACATATATGCATAGAATCTGTGCATGCCCAGAAAAGACTTGATAAGGCCTGTGCTCATGCCACTGGCTGACCTCAAGGCTCCGTGTGGCTCTGTGAGAGCAGGAAGTAGAGTTCAATGTAGAATTGTGACTAGAGACAGGGCCTTTCAGCAAAGGCTGTGAAACATATTGTTTCTAGGTAGTCAAGGAAAACTCTGTCCAACCATGGACCCATCAGCTAAGCACAGATTTCAATGTCACACAAGACAAAGAAAACAGAATTAGTTCAGGAAAATCACTACATAAGCAAATAGCATCTACAACAACCTGCCACAACAACAAATCCTGAGAAGAAAGAGAATTGTATTTCCAGAGTTGGTATATATATAATACTTAAAATGTTTAGTTTTCAACAAAAAACTGGAAACAAGCAATGGACCAAACAAGTATGACCCATACAGGAGAAATAAAGCAGTAAATAGAAATTGTCCCCGAGGAAACCCAGATTTTGAACTTACTAGACAAAGAATTCAAGTTGGCAATTTAAAATATGTTTAAAAAACTAAAAAAAGTCTAAAGAGCTAAAAGAAAATATAAGAACTGTGTCTCACCACATAGAGAAGACCAATAAAGAGACACAAATTATTTTTTAAGAACCACATCAAAATTCTGGAGTTGAAAAGCATAGTAACTAAAACAAAAACTTCTCTACAAGGATTCAATAGAAATTAATTTGAGCTGACAAAAAAAGAATAAACTACCTCAAAGATAGATAGGTCAATAAGTTTTTTTCCGTCTGAGAAACAAAAGTTTTAAAAATGGAAGAAACATAAACAGAGCCTCAAATACCTGTGGTACTCAATCAAGCTTTCCAACATGTACATAAGAGTCCCTGAAGGAGAGGAGAGAGAGGAAGGGGCAAAAAGAATATTTGGAAAATAATCACCAAAACTTCCAAACTTGAAGAAAAATCTTAGTCTACATATCTGAAAAGTTTAATTAACTCAAAGTAGAGTAAGTGGAAAGAACTCCACATCTCGACACATTAAAAACAAACTGTCAAAAGACAAAGAAAAAAATGAAAGCCACAAGAATGAATAAATTCATCACATATATGGATCCCCAATATCATTAACAGCTATTTTCTCATTAGAAACCACAGGTGTCAGAAAGCAATAGGATAACATACTCAAAATGCTGGAAGGAAAAGACTGCCAACCAAGAATTTTATATCCAGTAAAGCGATCATTCAAACAGAAAGAGGAATTAAGACATTCCCAGATTAAAGAAAAAAAAAAAAAAAAAGGGAGAAATTGCCAACAGCAAATATGCTCCACAATAAACACTAAAAAGGCCTCTGCTCATGCCCCTGGCTGACCTCAAGGCTCCGTGTGGCTCTGGAAGAGCAGGCTGAAATGACATGGTAATACTACATGCACAGTAACTTGAGTTCACATGAAAAAATTAAAAAGTAACTATAAAGGTAACTACACAGGTAAATATAAAAGAAAATGAGTTCTCAGTTCCAAAAGTCAGCAATCTGACTTCACTCCCCACCAAAAACATCAAATACACACACACATACACATAGGTGTGTGTGTATATATATATATATATATTTAATTTTCTTTGGTGGGAAAATGTCTCTCATATGTATAGTGTAAAAGGTGAGGTTGAGGTAGGCAACCACCTTCTCTACCATGTTGAGTTCCCTAGCAGGAGGCTTGTCCCTCCCTTAACCCACAAGAAGCATCATAAGTGCCTAAAAGGAAAAATACTCATGGAGACAGGCAAAGAAAAAAGGAGAGGTGGGACTACCATTTTCAGCCAGGAAACTCTGCTCTGTAACTTGGCCAAAAGATATGCCAAAACAGAACAGCTGTTTAGTAGCACTGTGCTGTATGAGGGTCATCCCACAGGTCCCTAGGGCACAAACCCAAAAACAGCCTTTCCACACTGCTAGGATATATATATCCTTTGGGACTTTCTCATTCAGGGAGGGCAGTACTCTGACCATGTACTAGAGCCAATGTGAACCTGGGCTAAAGAAACCACCTAGAGCTAAAAGATAAATGGCAAACTAGTGGTAAAGAACCTCTAAACAAATATATCCGGGGGAAAAAGGCCAGAAAGGGAATATTGGAATAAATAACTAATCCTTCAATGCAAAGACATAGGAAGTACATCAGTAAGAAACAGGAGCAAACGAGAAACCAAAATCTCCCCAAATGGACAAAGCGAGGAACCATTAACATACTCTAATGGCACGGCAATATGTGATCTCCCCGAAACAAGAATTCAACATAATAGTTTTAAGGAAAGTTTGTAATCTTCAAGGTAATAAAGAAGCTGGCTAGGCATGGTGGCTCATGCCTATAATCCTAGCTCTCTAGGAGGCCAACGCAGGAGGATCAGTGGAGGTCATGAGTTTGAGACCAGCCTGAACAAGAGTGAGACCCTGTCCCTACTGAAAATAGAAAAAATTAGCTTGGTGTAGTGGCACATGTCTTCAGTTTCAACTACTCAAGAGGCTGAACCAGGAGGATTGAGGCCTTAAGGATCACTTGAGTCCAGGAGTTTGAGGTTGCAGTCAGCTACGATCACGTCATAGCACTCTACCCAGTGCAACAGAGCAAGACTGTGTTTCAAAAGTAAAGAAAGCAAGAAGGAAAAAAGGAAGGAAGGAAGGTAGGTAGGAAGGAACAAAGGAAGGAAAGAAAGAAAGAGAAAGAAAGAAACTAGAAAACCAATTCAGAAAATTATCAGAGGAAATTTGATAAAGAGATTGAAAAATTTTTAAAAATCAAATAGAAATCATAGAATAGAGAAACACATTTGCCGAACTAAAAATTCATTAGAAGCTCTCAATAGCAGACTGGATCAAACAGAGGAAAGAATCAGTGAACTTGAAGGCAAGCTATTTGAGAATACACAGAGGAGGAAAAGGAAAAAAGAATGAAAAGCAATGAAAATGGTCAAAAAGATATGGAAAATTAGACCAAACAATCAAATCTAAGGTATACAAGAGGGAGTTGAGAAAGAGCAAGGGGCAGAGAGTTTATTCAAAGAAATAATAAAAGGAAACTTTTTTTTTTTTTTTTCTTTTTGCAGTTTTTGGCCAGGGCTGGGTTTGAACCCCCTACCTCCATATATGGGGCCAGTGCCCTACTCACTGAGCCATAGGCACCACCCATAAAAGGAAACTTTTATTAATATCCAGATACAGGAAAATACTAAATAAATTTACCCTAATAAATCTATTCCAAGGCATATAAGAATCAAACTCTCAGAGGTTAAGAACTAAGAGAGAATACTAAAAACAACAAGAGAAAAGAAACAAATGATATATAAAGTGGCCCCAACTCGTCTGGCAACAAACTTCTCAACAGAAACACAAACTGAACTGGAATGACACTTTCAAAGTGCTGAAAGAAAAAAAAAACTGTAATTCAAGTATATTGTTTCCAGGCTTGGTGATCGTAGCTCAGTGGTTAAGGCTCCGGCCACATATACTGGGGCTGGGGGGTTGAACCAGACCTTGGCCTGCTGAACAACAATGACTACTACAACAACAAAAAATAGCTGGGCATTGTGGCAGGCACCTGTAGTCCCAGCTACTTGGGAGGCTGAGACAAGAGAATCGCTTAAGCCCAAGAATTTGAGGTTGCTATGAGCTGTGACACCACAGCACTCTACCGAGAGTGACAAAGTAAGATTGTCTAAAAAAAAAAAAAGAATATTGTTTCTAGCAAAATTACACTTCAAATATTAAGGCAAGATAAAATATTTTCCAGACAAACACAAGCTGAGAGAATTTATCACCACTACATGTGTCCTATAAGAAATGCTAAATGAAGTTCTTTAATCTGAAAGAAAAAAAAAACACTAACTTAAAAAAATATATAAAATCCACCAGTAAAATTAAGTACACAAACTTAGAATAATACTATAATTATGGTGTGAAATCCACTCAACTCTAGCAAGAAGCCAAAAGAATAAGAAGCCAAACAAGAATAGCTTCAGCAACCTGCTAACAGATAGATATGGTAAAAATATGAGAATTAAGATAACTAAAAGTCAAACTGTGAGAGTGAGGAAGTTAAAGTATAGAAGGTTTTATTTTCCATTTTTAAAAATTTCTTTTCTTTTCCTTGTGATCTAAAATAAGTCGCCCTCTTTTTAAAATAAGTTTTATATCTACAGAATGTGTTTTGTAATTCTCATGGTAACTATAACACAAAAACCTGTAAAAGATACACTAAAAATAAAAAGCAATGAATTAAAACGTACTATCAGAGAAAATCACTTAACTACAAAGGAAGATAAAAGAAAGGAGAGGAATTATAAAACAACCCGAAAACAAGCATCAAAATAGCAGTAGTAAGTCTTCACTTATAAATAATAATGCTAAATGTAAATGGACTCAATTGTCTAATTAAAAGGCAAAGAATGGCTGAATGGATAAAGAAGCAAGACCCAACTATATGCTGCCCATAAGAAACTCATTTTGCCTATAAAAACATACATAGACTGAAAGTGAAAGGATGAGAAAAGATATTTCCTACAACTGGAAACCAAAAACAAGCAAGAGTTCCTATACTGTATTATATAAAATAAAAAATAAATCAAAGACAGTAAAAAGAGACAAAGAAAGTCACTATATAATGATAAATAGGTCAATTCAGAGAAGAAATACAGCAATTACAAATATTTATGCACCAGAGTATATAAGGTACACCTAAGAACCCAAGTATATAAAACAATCATTAATAAATCTAAAGCAGTGGTTCTCAACCTTCCTAATGCCATGACCTTTTAATACAGTTCCTCATGTTGTGGTGACCCCCAATCATAAAATTATTTTTGTTGCTACTTCATAACTGTAATTTTGCTATTGCTATGAATCGTAATGTAAATATATGATATGCAATATGTATTTAGGTGACCCCTGTGAAAGGGTCCTTGATTCCCAAAGGGGTGGTGACCCACACGTTGAGAATCGCTGACCTAAAGGGAGTGATAGACTGAAAAACAATAATAGCAGAGGACTTTAACACCCCTCTGTTAGTAATAGACAGATCATGCTGACAAAGAGTCAACACAGACATTGGAATTAAACTACACACAAGATAGGTCTACCTAATGTTTACAGAACATTTTACCAATCAGTACACAATATGCATTCTGTTTTATTAGCACATGAAACATTCTCCAGAATAGACCATATATTATGAAACACATCTAAACAAATTCAGACATTAGAAATCATATCAAATATTTTATCTGACCGCAATGAAAACTAGAGGAACCTCAGAAACTTCACAAGCAGAAATTAAACATGCTTCTAAACAACCAATGGGCCCAAGAAGAAATTAAAAAGGAAATTTTAAAAAATTATTTGAAACAAATGAAAATGGAAATATAACCAATAGTGAAAGCAATACTGAAAGGGTAGTTTATAGCAATAAGTGCTTCTATTTTAAAAAGTAGATTTCATATAAATATAAAGGACAGTAGACATGTATCTTTGTTTGGAATTCTTTCTCCCTAATTAAAAAAATAACCGCAAGAATGAATAATTATAAGTCTGTGTTGATGGGCTTTTCACTGCATAACTATGTAATTTGTATGACAATAGCACAACAAAGGGAGAAAGTAGGGGAACTATACAAGAGCAAAGTTTCTGTATGCTATTAAAATTAAATTTGTAGTCACCTAAATTAGATAAACATTAAGATGTAATCGTAATGCCCATGGCAATTGCAAATCGAGTATCTCAAAAAATATGTAGTAAAAGAAATGATAATGGAATTTAAATACTATACTATAAAATACCCTTTTATCATCACAAAAGGCAGAAACAGAGAAATAACAAAGACATAAGACCTATAGAAAAGGATGCCAAAACAATTTAACGGAGGAAGAAGAGTTGTCTCAACAAATGGTGCCAGGAAAACTGGATGGCCACATACTTAGGACAAAGCTGTGCCCCTATCTCACACCATATACAAAAATCAAGTAAAATGCATTTACTTAAATATAAGATTGACAACTATAAAAATACGTAGAGGCAAATAGGTGTAAGTCTTTATGACTTGGATTAGTCAACCAAAGAAAATAATAGGCAAATTGGACTCCATCAAAATTAAAAACTCGTGTGATTTAAAGCACACTATCGAGAAGGTGAAACGGCAACCCACAGAATCAGAGGAAGTACTAGCAAATCATAGCTCTGGAAAGGGACTAGTATCGGGAATTTACAAGTAACTCTCACAACTTAACAATAAAAAGACAAATGACACCATTTTGAAACGTGCAAAAGAGCTGAACAGATGTCTCTCCACAGAAGATAAACAAATAGGCAATGAGCACATGCAAAGATGTTCACCATCATGAGTCATCAGGCAGATGCAAAGAAAAATCGCCATGCCGACTGGGATGGATATTTCAGAAAGACAGACTATAACAAGTGTGGACAAAGATATGAAGAAGCTGGAACTCTTATCCTACTGCTGTGTAGGCACTTTAGAAAATAGTTCAGAAGTTCTTCAAAAAGATAAACAAAGAATTGCTATATGACCTAAATTCTGCTCATAGGTATATACTGAAGAGACATGAAAATATATAGGAAGACTTTGTACACATACGTTCATGGTAGCCTTATCCACAGTAGCCAAACAACCCACAGTCCATCTGTTAATGAGTGGGTGAGCAAATCACGGTCATCCGTACAATGGAACGTGGTCTTTCTCAGAAGGATGAAGTCCTAACACATGCTTCAACTTGGAGGATCATGCTAAATGAAATAGGCCTGCTCTAAAAGGCCACATATTTATTTTATATAAATGGAAGATTATGTAAAACATTCAGAATAGGAAAATTCATAGGCCAAAAACTAGAGTAGTGGTTTCCAGGGACTAGGAGGAGGATATGATGTGTGTGACCACTAATGGGCATGTGGTGTCTCTTTGTAGTGAAGAAGATGTTCTACAATCAGACAGTGGTGAGGGCTGCACACACTGTGAGTACACTCACAGTCGCGGAATTGTACACTTTAATGGGCAAAAATGTTACAACAGCATGATGTCACTTTGGTAGAAAATGCATTTATGGATTATGTATTTAGAAAAAGATTTGGAAAGATATAAACTATTAACAGTGGTAATTTCTAGGTAATGGAATGTAATTTCTTTCTTTCTTTCTTTCTTTTTTTTTTTTTTGAGACAGAGTCTCACTATGTCACCCTCCGTAGAGTGCTGTGGTGTCACAGCTCACAGCAACCTCAAACTCTTGGGCTTACGTGATTCTTTTGCCTCAGCCTCCCAAGTAGATGGGACTACAGGTGCATGCCACAATGCCTGGCTATTTTTTGTTGTTGTTGCAGTTGTCATTGTTGTTTAGCTAGCCCAGGCTGGGTTTGAACCTGCCAGCCTCAGTGCACATGGCTAGCCCCGTAACCACTGTGCGCCGAGCCAATATGATATTTCTATTTACTTATTTTATTTTCTAATTTTCTAGAGTGCAAATACACTGCTTTTGTGGAAAAAAATAAAATATTATCTCTAAGTTAAACAAAACAATACATGAATAATTGCAAAACCGATTCTCTGTAACCAAGAAATAGAACATCATTAGCTGCTAAATCTTCTCCTCGTTACAGCCTCCTCCCTCCACCCCCCTATAGTGTGGCCACTGTCCACATTTCTATTATGAAGACTCCTTGCTTTTCTTTGCCCAAATTCACCCTTGTACTTAGCCCCAAACATGAGCAGTCTAACCTAGCTCTAAAAGTTTTTGAGCTTTACATCAGAGGAATCGTGCCATATGCAAAGTTTATACGTCTTGCGTCTTTAGCTTGTCATGCTTGTGAGGTTCCTCCACATTGTTTCATGTGACTACATGCAAACATTTAAGTTTTATTTTTGACTAGTATTTCATTGAATAAATATGCCACAATTTTGCTATCATGATATACTGAAGAACACTTGGGGTGAATGTGAGGAGTGCTACAGTGAAGATTCTGGAACTTTATCCTAGCACCTGTGGACACAAGTCTCTGTAGGTACAGAGGGAGCGGCACGCCTCTGGAGGATGCCTGTATTCCACTTCACCAGAAAATGCCACAGTTCTCCAAAGTAGTTGACACTGACCTACTGACAGCGGCGTGGCGGACTTCCCGTCAGACCACACCCTGGGCAATGTTCCACACGGCCCTGCTGTTTAAGTTTTGCCACCTGGTGGGTGTGCGATGGTATCTCAATGTGGTTTAATTTGCATTTCTCCAGCCACTAAGTGGAACACATTTCCTTTAGTTTACTGGCCATTTGGATGTCTTCTTTCATAAACTGCCTCTTAAACTTCTTGCCTAGTTCTGCCTGCTAGGTTCTCAGTCTTTTATTATTACTTTTTGGAAATTCTCGATGTACCCGTACATGAGTCTCTCACTCTGCAGTGTGGCTTCTCACCCCTTAACAAGATCTTTCCATTAAGATTTTCGTGCTTTTAGGTATACATTAAATGGAGGGGCCTACATTTATTTAATACAGCTTCCTCTTCCTTAATGGTTAGTTCTTTCTGTGTCTTATTTAAGAAATTCATTCCTACTCCAGGGTCAGGCAGATAAATTCTTATATCATCTTCTGAAGGCTTTATAGTTCTGCCTTTCGATTTTAGTTTTTGATCTGCCTGAAACCGAGTCTGCGTGTAATGTGTGGCCGGGTGCTGATCAGTTGTTAGGGCAACAGAACTGAACAAATCATCCCAACACCTTGTGGTGTGAAACAACCATATCTAGAGGTGAGGAATTCAGAAAGGGCACAGAGTGGAGGTCCGGTTTGTTTACTGTTTGTGTGAAGACTTCTGAAGGCTGAGAGTGGGGCCACCTCCTCGACTCACACGTCAGGCATTTGATGCTGCCGGTCAGCCGGACAGCTGGACAGCTGTTTTCCTTTCCCAGGGGTGGGGCTTCTCCACACGGAATTGGTGGCAGCATCCTGGGGGCAGCTGGCAGGGGAGAGGGCGTGCCGAGTAGCCGCTGTGCTGCCTTTTCTGACCTAGCCACACATGCAGAAAGTATTTGTGAAGGTCTGCCCTGCGCAGAGGAGAGAACATAGACCCAGCTCTC
This sequence comes from Loris lydekkerianus, assembly GCA_963574355.1. Taxonomy (NCBI): domain Eukaryota; kingdom Metazoa; phylum Chordata; class Mammalia; order Primates; family Lorisidae; genus Loris; species Loris lydekkerianus. The sequence continues at coordinate 11,830 of CAUYPK010003216.1, forward strand.
TACAGAGGGGTGTCAAGACCACATTGAAGGCAGAGCCTGCAGGGCAGGAGGCAGACAGGGGCAGCCATCCTGCGGGTACAAGCTCATTTTTCCCTATGGACGCCTAATTCTCCCAGGACCACTTATGGAAAATTTCATCTCTTTCTCACTGACCTGAAATGCCGCTTCTTACATGTATCAAGGTCCTCAACAGCAGTGGAGACACTGCTTTCTGTCCCACAGTCCATCCATAGGCCAGCACCATACTGCCCTGGTTATTGAAGCATTACAGTAAGTACAGACAGTTCATAGGTCAAGTCCCTATTGTGCAGCTGATTTTCAAAAATGTCTCAATTTTTCCTGGCCCTTCTATTCTTTCTTAGACATTTTAGTGTCATTTGGTGCCAAATTCCACTCTCACCTTTGGACAAGAAAACCAAGGACATTTTGACTGGGATTGCATGAAATCTATTACATTTGGGGAGACTTTACATCTTTATACTATATTAGCTACTACTTTATTTTTTGAGATAGAGTCTCAAGCTCTCGCCCTGGATCGAGTGCCATGGCATCATCATAGCTCACAGCAACCTCCAACTCTTGGGCTCAAGTGAGTCTCTTGCCTTGGTTTTTCTATTTTTAGTAGAGACGAGGTCTTGTTCTTGCTCCAGCTGGTCTTGAACTCTTAAGCTCAAGCAGTCACCGCCTTGGCCTCCCAGAGTGCCGGGATTACAGGTGTGAGCCACATGGGAGCCACTGCACCTGGCTACGTCAGCTATTTTTGACCTACAGACAGAATGTATTGTTCCGTTTATTTGTCTCTTAGAACACATATTTGTAAATATTTCCCTTTTTCCATCAAAGAATTCTTGGGCATTTTGTTTAAACTTATTTCTAGGGACTTCATTTTTTTAAAATGCTATTTTAAATGATAGTTGGGGGGCTGTTTTTCTTCATTGTTTCTGGAATATATAAATGTAATTGATTTCTGTATATCAATTTTGTATCCAGCAACCTTGTTAAATTTTTATTAATTCTAGTAAATTCATCTTGGTTTTTTGTGCTTTTAGGTGTACAATCATAACATCTGTGAAGACTGATGCCAGTTTTGTCTCCTGCTTTCAATCTGTCTGTTGTTTTAGTTTGGTTTTTAATTTTGTTTTATTACTTATTTTACCGCCTGGCTAGGAGCTCCAGGACAATTTTGACCGGAATGGAGGGAGAGGGCATTTTTGCTTCCTGATCTTAAAAAAGAAGTTTTGCCCTTTTTTTTTTTACCATTGAGAATGATTTAGGAGGGTGCAGTGGTTCACACTGGTAATCCCAGCACTCTGGGAGGCCGATGTGGGAGGATCATTTTGTTCAGGAGTTCAAGACCAGCCTAAGCAAGAGTTCACTATCTCTTCTAAAAATAGGAAAACTAGCCAGGCTTGAGGGTGCATGACTGTAGTCCCAGCTACTCAGGAGGCTGAGGCAAGAGGATCCCTTAAGCCCAGGAGTTTGAGGCTGCTGTGAGATATGAAGCCATGGCACTCTACCCACGTTAACAGAGCAAGACTGTCTCCAAACAAACAAACAAAAGAATGACTTAATAGTAGGTTTTCTTGCCATCATGCTAAATTAAGTTCCCTTTTGTTCCTACTTTGCTAAGAGTTTTAATATGAATGGATGCTACATTTTACCACATCTGTTTCCTAGGCTATCCTCTGGTCATATTGTCTCTTTTAATCTTCTAATTAATTTTCTAGGCTAAAGCAACCTTGCCTTCTTTAGATACACATAACTCAGTATTCCTATTTTAGAATAGTGACTCACAATGAAGCTGTCCCAGGGCTGGGTGTCTCTGCCTGGACCCACCGACCTCCTCAACTGCCTGCGGCTGCTCCAAGAGCCGCCTGATACATTAGTCAGGTCTCCAGGGCCAAAGGGAAGTGCACATGTCTCAGAACATAAATCTCTGTGTGTGTGCACGTACATGCACATGCGTGTGTGTGTGTGTGTGCGTGTGCAGAAAGAGGAATTGGCTCATGTGATCAGGGAGGATGGCACCTCCCCAGGCTGCTGGGGTGAGTCAGCAGACTGCAGGCTGGGAGAGTCTGAGGGAAACAGGCAGGAGGAGGGCTCCCCCTTACGCAGGGCAGGGCTAACCTTTATGGCAGGTCTTCATCTGCTTGGATGAGATCCTCATGTCCAAGGATTCAATCTGCTTCACTCAGTTTAGCTCTTTTAAATGATGATCTCACCCCAAACACCCAGAAAAATGTCTGGGCAAACATCCAGGCACCCCACGGCCCGGACAAGCTGACACATAGAATTTACCGTCACACTCAGGATGGCCATTTTCACAGCAATTCCTTTTTGACCTGTCACCTCTGCTCTCACGTGAGCCAAAGGATATTGCCAATTCATCCCACTTCCTCAGAGAACTTTCTCCTGTGGAAATAAACAAAGATTGCCCAAATGACCAAAGCAAAGGCTGTTCACGCAGAGCGGGCTGCGGCAGGGAGGTGGTCACTGTCACTGGTGTCTTGGCAGAGACAGACCTGGTAGAGGAGTTGGAGGCTTCACAGTGAGGAAGGGAGGGTGGGGGTGTCCTGCGTGGAGGCCACTGGCGGGGGACGGGGGAGCTTACCAGGAGTGGGTCCCCCTCTACAATAATAAACAGGCATATTTGGCTTTCTCTGGCTGGTCTGGAGTTAGAAGCAGGGACACAAATTAGAGAAGTGTCAGTTGTCAATCAAATCCTGCCCATTTAGGGCCACCTTGTTTGGCTTCCCGGACTGGCTGCCAGAGATGGTGGCCTGACTTATGGACAGCAGGCTGGCCCCGGGGCTGGGACCCCAGGAAAGGGAGGTTCCCTGGGCTGGTTGCTGCAGGTCGGGGGTCAGCTGTCTGTGTTTATGTGAAGTATGGTCTTCCTTCCTGCACTCAGCTTCTGTCCTCAGCAGGTAACTACAGAAAACACAGAGTCCACAGGGCCCTGCCACCTACCTGTTCCCAGCTGCAAAATTAAGTCAGGGTCATGCATCTGACTCTGAGAAGAGGAAGGTAACTGTTAAACGATACAGATGTTCTTGAATGTTCCTCACCTGGCTTTCAAGAAAGAGTCTGAGTGATCTGAAGAGTGAGTTTTTTGTTTTTTACTTGTTTGTTTAAATTATGTTTAAATAATGTAGATCAAAGTTTAAAAAAAAATAAATATGCAAAGCCCCACACTTGATCAAAGTAAGTCCTAACATGTACACCTGTGTCATGTCCAAGACATCCACTTCTGGGAACAAAAGCCACTTTTCCTAAGAGCAAAAGTGCAGGGACCACAGAGATTGGCACAGTTCAGGTAAACGAGCATGTGCTCAGCCAGGATTCCGAGAAATACATATTTTGATTTGTACAAGCAGCTTTCATCTTCTGTGTCTTTCTAAACATCACACGGCTTTTTTCCTAGGAATTTAGATTGAGTTCATTTGTGTCCCTTGTCATTGAACTTTCCTGGAGTTTATCAGCCTGGAGAGGTTCCCCCCAGGACTCCCCGGGGTATCTCCAGAGCAGCAATCAGGGGTAAGCTTAATTAGAGAGTGGGACACCCAGAAAAACTTCCAGAAAGGGCAGCCTCATCCCTTCCATCAGCAAAATAAACACATTTTGAAAGGGGCCTTTCCTTTAATCAAATCCTCTGTGTTGCAGCAGCTGCCTGGGAGGTATTCCTGCGTATTTGAGTTTGAGAAGACGTGTACACATAGGGGTGGTGTCACAGTTGGAACACTGAATGTTTTTGACACCAGGTTTGTGAGTTTGCTACTTTGCAAGCCAGCTATCTTCACACCAGGAGACAAAGCTAGTGTCCCGGCATGGACCTTACTAGATCTGTCATCTCGTAAAACCAGGGCGGAGGGTAAGGGGGGAAGGGAAGATTGGGGGAAACACAAACTGCAGGGGTCCAGAAGCCGGGAGGAATGGGGGGGCTGTGCAGCTTGTCCCTGGCCTCTAGCCTGAGGCCCTACTTTGGAGTCAGTTGCAGGGAGCCTGAGGCTACCCATGAAGATGTGTGCTTCTGTGGGTGGGTAATCAAAGATCGTGTTCCCCACAGGGTGCCTTTCCCATCCTGCTCAGAAATGGAGTCCCAGCGCCCCCACCCCCACCCCAGCAGCACTGTTGGGGGATTACACTTGCACAGACCTCAGGATTGATACCCACCCTGCTCACACCCTTAAGTCTACTACAGGAGGCTTGAGAATGTGCCTGTTCAAAACCATCCTGGTTTGTTGAACTCCCGATCAAGAGACACAGCAGGTCTTTTTGGTTAAATACAACTTTTTTGTGAGGGCACAGTAATCCCAGCACTCTGGGAGTCTGAGGCAGGTGGATCACTTGAGCTCAGGAGTTTGAGACCAGCCTGAGCAAACCGGACCCTGTCTCTACTAAAAATAGCAAACTTCGTGGGCATTCTGGTTACTAGCTACTTGGAGGCTGAGGCAGGAGGATCTCTTGAACTCTGCTGGGAGTTTGAGGTTGCTGTGAGCTTGGGTGATGCCATGGCACTCCACTATAGTCTGGGTAACAAAGTGAGACTGTGTCTCAAACAAAACAACAAAAATACTCTCCCCTGCCACTCCCACTGGACGTCGGGCCCAGGCCCTGCAGAGGACACAAACCCGGCTCCCTCATTTGTTCAGCAGAGCAGCCTTCCTGGCCTTCAGGAGGGTCCATCAAGATCACCTCTGTCACCCTAGGATGACCGCCCCCCAGCAGGGAGGGGAGGTGCGGGCTGAAAGTCTCTGCAGCCTCCTGCCCTGCGTGGCCCAGCCTCTCAGAGGGGGTGATCCCCATGGGGCACAGGGCTGCCCTACTGACCAGCTGTCCCCCTGCACTTGCTGGAACCAGGCCCTGATCTAAGGCTTCCCATAAACCCACAGGGCTTTGGCTCCCTACACTGCACACCTACATCCAGCTGCCCCCAGCTGCATACTCAGCTACCAGCACCTTCATGGCAGTCCAGGCTATGCTCAGGTTACCTTCTGTCAGTTGTCATCAAAAAAGTCCTCAATTTAAAACTCTTGCTGGCCATCTGGGGAGTAAGTCTTAGGTCAGGACCCCATGGATCAAGCAGCGCCTGGGCGGGGTGAGAGGTGGGGCCTGGAGTGGGGCAGGGTGTGGCAGAAGTGTGGCAGCCACTCTGTCGAGTAGGGCAAGGGGCTGGCCTGGCAGCAACACCTCGACACCTGGACCCACAGTCCTGGGCCTTGTTTTAAGAGGCCTGGTCTGCAGGACTGGTCCCCAGAGGTAGAGAGCAGTTTGTCTGCCATCTCTATGCCCTGCACCCCCAACACCCCCCATGGAGGCGCACCCCAGCCTGAGGCATTCTCCTTCCTTGCACCTGACACCTGCCCTGGTGCCTGCCTCTGTTTTCCCAGCATGCTTAGCAGATGCTCACCTGTGGTCACAGGAGGACTACCTGGGGCCAGGAGGAGGCAGGTGAGGCCATGTGATGGCCAGATTTCAGAGCAAGAGCCTTGACTCACCGTGGGAGGCTCTGTCCCTCCCCCAGCAACAACTCTTCAGAGGGCTGCCTGGCCCCAGGGCAGCTGGCCTTCAAGGTGCCTTAGGACCCCAACCCTGAGAAGTTATGAAGTACATTGGCTCCTTGCACTGAGAGGAGAGCACAAGTGTCCTTAACAACCATGCCTTTCTCAAAAACCCAGCATCCTCCCCGCTGCAGCACCCCTGAGTGAGGGGATAGGCAGGTGCACCCTTGAAGCATAACTTGAAAATACAGAGGACAATCTGAGGCTGATTTCCCAGCATGTGGAACGGAGAGAGGGTCAAAACGAAACAAAAACCCCAAGCAAAATGGGTTTTGCAACTGGAGAAGAAGGAGGTTTGAAGTGCCCAGCTAGAAGCTAATTAGAGACTTCAACTGGAGTTTTGCAAATGAATTATTTATAATTCTTCAGAGGGAGATGATTATAATAACCTTTACAATGTCAAAATTAAGCTTATTATGCTCTTTTCTCTGCCCAGAAACTCTCTGAGGTCTGTCATCAAGCAAAATTCAAGAGGGAGGCCCAGCCTCTTCCCTGGGGCAGTGTGGTGGCAGCAGTGGCCTACCCCTTGGCCATTGTGCCCTGTGGGGTGTTTAAAAGGGAAAGCAATTAACACCCTCTGCATCTCTCCTTCCTTTGTTTCTGTCTTGTGATGGAATGATGCTCTGCTTGCTAAGTGGGCTTGAAGAGTTGTAGAGGCTCAAAGAAGAAATAAAAATATCTGCTATTGCAGGCATCCTGCAGCTGCAAGATTAAAGGGGAAATATGTAAACGTAACGAGCAGAGCGGAAAGGGTGTTAAGATGAAGTGCTGGAAGCTGAGTGGGCTCTGCTGCTGTGCCCCGGCCCCGGAACACAGCCCTGGGATCTGCAGCTGAGGCAGGTGGGTGTCGGAGGTACCCACCATAGTCAGTGGGTCTTGGGACTGGAAGTGGTTGCAGGAGCCAAATCCAGATGGATCCGCTCTACTGGGGTTCACTCCAGCTTCCCCAGAGGGTAAAGGCTGCATGTCTGCCTCAATAATGAAGCTGTTCTCCTGTGCTCTGCAGGCCCCCAAGGCCCTTACCAGCCTGCTCTTGACATGGGCCAGGCGTCACCCAGCTGTCGCTGGCCTCAGGTCCTCCAGAGCACAGCCACCACCAGTGGGGCTGACTCTCTCAGGGGCGAGTCTGGTCATGTACCCAAGTCCCCATCCCAACTCCATCCCATACCTACAGTGTTCACCTCCAAGAGCCATGAATGTGACTTTTATTTGGAAAAAGAGCCCTTTCAGAGGCAGTTAAAGGTCTGTAGTGGAGATCATCCTGGATTGTTGGGAGGATCCAAAAAAGACCAGTGACAGATAACCTTATAAAGGAAGAGAAGAAAAGGCCATGAGGGACAGCAGCAGAGAACAGCGTGATACGAGCCAGGGACACCTGGAACCCCCAGCAGCTGGAGACACAGGAAGGCCCCTCCGCAAGAACCTCAGGAGGCAGCAACATTTTGCCACACCTTGATTTCGGATTTCTGGCCTCCAGACTCCCAAATAGAGAGCAAAGTTTTTGTGTCAAGCCACCCAGGAGGCCCCTAGACACTGATACAGCAGCCAGTGTGTCCTCCCCCATCCCTCCTCCATCCATGCCTGTGACCCCCCACCCCCACCCTCTAAAGACAGCAGGACACAGCCACACCTCCCTCATCCTCAGCCCACCTATATGGGTGCTTGTTTTGGGCAGGCCCCTGTCCACCCATGATGGACCCCGACTCCACTTGGCGAGCCCAAAGCTGCCTGTACAGGCTCACAAACCACAACAGGCACAGAGGCAGCAGCCCACTGACCAGAAAATGTGGGCGGGTGTACTGCCCACTCCTGTCCCCGTGGAGGGAATCAGGTCCTGCAGATGCCTTGGGCTATGAGATAGAGAAAGTAGCAGAGACATGGTAGTGGGGACCCTGGCAGTCGGGGGTCCCCATATATGTCCTTCCCTCTCAGGCCCAGGCCTGGTCCTCCCCATCTTTCCCCCTTTCTCTTCAGGGTCAGCACCACTCAGACAACACCCCTCCAAGGCCCCTGTCCACAGCCTGGCCCTCCTTACCTCTGTTCATCCTGGGCAGGACCCAGGGGCTCCTTTCCTTGGGCTGGACTTAGCCATTTCTCTGTCCCCCCTCCACACTTGGGTCTTCCTCTTGAGCAAAGGCATGTGAACCCACCGACGGTGGGGACCAAACCTCTCCTCTCCTCTGCCCACCTCTCTTCCTTGGACCACCTCAACCAACCTGGGGGGCACATCCACCTTGTCATCCTTGTCCCCCCCCACCACCACCATCTCACGTGTCTCTTCGAGACCGTCCTCTGGGCCGCAGGACTGCAGCCTGCATGTCAGAGAAACCGGGGCCCAGTGTAGGTTATCCTGCCCAGGGCGACAGCACTCCCCACGCATGGGACTCGGGGATGACCAGGACTACGCAAAAGGTCCAGGCTCGTGTGATGAAGGACTGGTGGGGAACAGGAGGGCATGTCAGGTCAGGGAAGGCTCCCCACTTTCAGTGCCTATTACAGTTGTTACAACATTGTCTATACAAAAACTACACCAGGTTCAACCCACTGCCTCAGGCTCTCTGACCCTACAGCTGGCCGGCAGCTCAGCAGCGAGCGTTTGCTTGTTGAGTCGGTTTGGTTTTTTAAATACAGACCTCAGGCGAGTCAGATGATTAACTGGCATTAATTTCAAAAACCATAATGGCAGGAAGTGTGGGCTCAGCGGTTACATGGGTCTGATGTCTGCAGGGAATCAGCATGGAAGGCCCCGATTCTTTTGGACCCCTCTGCAATGGAGATATGTTCTAAGCAGCTGGACATCAGACCTTTGAAACATTTTGGTAGAAATCTTTCTTGGAAGATGGATTACCCACTTCTCCAGCCTCTGTCAGGGACCACGCTAAACAGCGTCCTTTCCTCCAAAGACACAGGTTGTGCACATGAACACAAGTCATCTCTGGAAGGGACACACCCCACAGTGGGGACCCCCTGGGGGGGAGGGGACATCAGGAATGAGGGTCCCAGTTTGTGGGAGCTGAAAGCTGGGCGCATGGGAGTTGGTGGTATTTTCTACTTTTGTGTAAGCTTAGAAATTTCCACAATAAAAACTGTAAATAGTTTTCTCTGTGCTATATAGTTTTCCCTGTCTTCTGCGAAAACTAGGTGTCACACTAGACAGATGCCACTTTCCACTGTCCCCACCGTCTAACCTGCTGCTCCTCACTGGTTGGACAGTGCAGAAACTCCCCTATCCCTTCACACGCAGTGCAGCCTGGGCTCTTGTCACTGCAGAGACGTGGTGATATCAGCTTCCAGGGCTTTGCTTGGCTTGTGGGGGATTCCAACCAAGTGAGGTATCTTTAAATACCCTCCCCACTCTGGGAGGGTAGGGTGGAAGGGAGGCAGGGAGTCAGCCAGGGTCTAAATGCTTGTGGCTTTCTTCCTAACTATGGGTGGGAAAAGGTTTTTTATCCATAACCAAAAGTCAGATGCAATTAAAGAAAAGAAAAATTACAAAGATACATGGGGATTGGGAGGAATATGTCTGCAACATCTAGCACAGATAATGGGCTAATAATATCCCTGATACATAAAGAACTCTTAAACATCCAAGCAGGGGAAGAAAGACGCACAGATCTAGTGGGAAAAATGGTCAAAGCTAAACAGATAATAAAACAAATGGCCCTAAATCGTATGAAAAAGAGGTTCACCTTCACTCACAATTAGGTAATCATTGAAGAGAGACTGGTTGCCATTTCTCATCTATTGGATCAGCAACAAAGTCAGAAGCGTGCAATCCACACTCTTGGCGAGACCACGGGAAAACACACTCCCAAGGTATGGCTGGGAACACACACAGTGCGTTCTTCTCTGGGAGAGTCGGGCAATGTCTCACAATTCCTAATATCTATCCATTTACCCTTTGACCTAGCAATCCTTCTTTTACAAATTTACTCCAAAAATAGGCCCCACTATGCAAACATACCTTTACATGAAATTATCTAATATAGCAGGAATTTTTTTGTAGTTACAAAATGTTGGAAACACCTTGAATGCCCCGACAGGAGTCTGTTGAATTGACGGTGTTTCATCTGCACAGTGGCACACGCTGCAGCCATAGAAAGAACAAGGAAGATTGTTACGAGTGCGTGCGGAGTGCCAAGACAACGCCCTGCTGGGTGATAAAAGCTGCGTGCAGAGAAGCAGATCTATGACAACATTTGTTTGAGAAAGAAAAGAAAATAAGACAAAGTGTATATACTTATTTTTGCAAAAAGAAACCAAGATAAGCAGAAACTAATAGAAGTGGATTCCTATCAGAGGGTAGGAATGGCGTGGGTGAGCAGGGAGGGTTGATACTTGAGAGCATACCTCATCCCTTTTGCATAGTTTTTGACTTTTGGAACCAAGTTAATGTTTTATATATTCAAAACTTAAATCAGCAAAGAAGGAAGAAGCCCTAACACTGTACACAGAGAAACAAGTGAGCCCAGTCGCGACACAGCTGTGGCAGACTGCATTTTTGAAAGACATCTGTGGCCACATCCTCCATCCCACTAATTCTCCAGCAATGGGTCTTGATACATCCCTCTGAAGGGGCAGCATCTATTTCTCCATTCCCTCAGGCTGGGGAAGCCCCTATCACTGGTCAGATAGGTGGACATGGCAGAAAGGGCTGGGCCAGCTCCAGGGACACACCTCATTGGTCCAGCAGCCTCCCCTCCCTCCCTCAAAGCCCTGAGCTTCCATATGAGAAATTCAGGCCCGTCTTTTGGAGAGGGAGCCCTGGGGAGGGTGCTGAGGCCCCAGACGTGTGACGAGCCCATCCTGGGCATCCACCCAAGCTGCGTCTTTGCATGATCTCATGTTGACTATATCCACGTGAAACGCCCCCAACAAGAATGGTCCCGCTGAACATAGCCAACTACAGAGCTGGGATAGACAACAAAACGTTTTTAAGCCTCTAGGTTTGGGGTGGTGTGTTATATAGCAACAGGTAACCTGAACAATAACTACGTAAAAAGAAAAAAAAAAATATTCAAGTAACGTTTAAGGATAACCTCAATCTAAAGAGAAGATCTTTCGCTGGGTGTAAATCTTAAACTTTATTCAGCATGGCTTTTGCAGAAACTATTTGTGTTTTTCTATGATTGTGTAAATGAGTAATTATAGAGATGTTGTAGGACGAGGAGAAACATGTGGCACAGAGGAAGCCAAGGAAGATTTGGGGCACAGAACAAGCAGAGCCAGGAGCTCGTGCCTGGAAAACATGTACGTTGCTCTTGTGTTGATGCAGGTAACCCGGCTCCACCCGCTGAAGGCCCAGGTGCACCTGTCAGCATGCGCACATGAGTGGTCAGCTTGGTCCCTAAATACCCTTCTTCACTGACCAAGAGCTTCCCTGTACACATGACTGATTCCAGGCCTGAAGCCAGTGAGAGGAGCCTGGAATGTCTTGTTCTGCCGCAAAGTAACCATGTGCTCCAAGGAAGAGGAAAGCACGTTACAAGGAATGGGCTCCCACTGGCCAAACCAAGGCAGTCTGAGCATCAGAATGAGTATGAGACCAGCCTATGACGCATCCGATCGTTTTAAATGAGAGAGCGATCCCACCAGTTCCCCTCCCTCTAACGCCCTCCCCCCTCCCTCCCCTCCTTCTCCCCCTTCCCCCCATTCTCAGGTCGCAACTGGGTTACAGCTTTCATGTGAAAGCCCTAAACTAGTTTCATAGTAGGGGTGAGTACATTGGGTACTTTTTCTTCCATTCTTGAGATACTTTACTAAGAAGAATATGTTCCAGCTCCATC